>MU684775.1:0-12285 GCA_026770625.1 Nicotiana glauca
CTCATGAAGACAAGGCCAGCCAACTAACCCAAATCCTCTCTTTAACAATTATTAAACATAAATGAGTAGAAAGTACAACTTAATGGTATTAAAACTATTAATTATAACCCAACACAACCCGACCTGGGTGTCACAAGTCACGAGCATCTAAAGAGGACTGAACACCACTACAGGGCCAATAGTATATACAAAATGAAATCTGGAGTTCAAAAGATGAAGTCCGGTGTCGCGAACGCTGGCGGTCACCTTGCTCAACTACAATAGTAATACCTTTCATCCGCTAATAACCCGCTACCGGGTGAACAATACCTGCAACTGCACGTGAGGTGTAGGGAGTAAAGTGAGTACTCCAACTCAGTGAGAAATAAATATAACTACAGTTTGAAAGTAAGAAAACGCAGAAAATGCACAAAGTAATCTATATCTAGCAGTTTAGATCAATATCAGTGAAATGGTAACCAACAAGTAATACAGTCAAGGAGTAATGCATGAAAAGATGCAACACATATAACGGTACACTTTAGTACCCGCTGCGGCGTGCAGCCCGCTCCACTTATTTAATGTCGACGACGCTCACTAGGGGTGTATACAGACTCCGGAGGGGCCCCTACAGCCCAAGCGCAATATCAGCCATATCGTGGCATCAAACAGGCTCTCGGCCTCCATATCAATATATATATATCATCGCTGCGACATGCGGCCCAATCCACATCAAAGGAAAATATCCTCACTATCGGGTCCTCGACCCACCTCAGTCAAATAAGTTTCACAGCCAATCGGGCATGACATACTATAGGGATCTCAGCCATTATATCCTTTTCCATTTAATATTCCTGTATAAACACATTTATTATATTATTTTTTACAGTTAAAAGCATGACTAAGAGTATATGTTATGCACACAAGTGAGGAAAACACATAAAGATCCCCTAAGGATTCTACAGGTCGGCACAAGACCCCAAACACGACAATAAGCCCAATTCACAGTGATAAAGGATGCGTCTCAATCACCAATATAATAGAAATTAACACTCGGGATGGACCAAGTCTCAATGCTAACAGTAAACGACCCCGCACTCATCGTGAAATGCGTGTCACGCCCCAATATAGCGTTACAATGTGAAAGTCCGGGGTTTCAAACCTTCAGAGCAGCATTTACATCTGTTACTCACCTTTAGCCGGCCAAAGACTAGCTCGCAATGCCCCTTTCCTCTCAAATCGACCTCCTCGTGCGTCGAATCTGGACAAAACCACAACGAATATATTACAATAGGCTAAGGGAATATAACCCAATCGAAAAGATTCAAAAAATACCGAAAATCACAAAATTTGCAAAACCCGAGCCCCGAGCCTACTTCTCGAAAAATTACAAAACTCATATTACCGGATTTCCCGTCTCGCCACGAGTCCGTACATACCAAGAACTCCCAAATCCGAGCTCAAATAACCTATCGAATCCCAATTTAAAATATCAAAACTCAAGCCCTAGCTTTATCCCTTTTTAATGAATTTCAACCAATTTCCATGCTAAATCTATCATAATCTCGTGTATTTAAGCCAAGGGACTTACCTATAAACATTCCTCCATGAATCCCTCTTCAAAAATGCCTCAAAGCTCTCAAAGGTCGCTCAAAATGGTGGAAATAACATAAGCTTCGAGGAACAAAAATGAATATAAAACCCTTCTGACTCCACAGGTTTCCGCTTTTGCGGTCCCCACACCCGCTTCCGCGATACCGCTTTTGCGATCATTTTTCCGCTCCTGCGGAATTTCACTTAAAGTCCAAAGCCGCTTCTACGATAAAATTCCCGTTTCTGCGGAACCTCACCTCCAGGCCAACCGCTTCTGCGACCTAACGTCCGTTTCTGCGGACTCGCTTAAGCGAAACCACTTCCGCTTCTGCGAAACTTTCCAACTCAGCCCCAGACCACTTTTGCGATCCTTCGCCCACTTCTGCGAAACCGCTTCTACGGAACCGCTTCTGCGGTCCATTTCCGCAGAAGCGGGAATACCAGATAACAACAAAATAAACCTGCACCAAACTTCAAAAACACTCGTTTAACCACCCGAATTCACCCCGAGGCCCCCGGGACCTCAACCAAAAGCACCAACATGTCCCATAACATCATTCAAACTTTTTCCAATCATCAAAACACATCAATAAACGCTTAAACCATCAAATCACATCGGATTCAAGCCTAAGTTCTTCAAAAACTTCTGGAATGCACTTTCGATCAAAAACCCGACCAAACGACGTCCGAATGACCTGAAAATTTGCACACATATCCAAAATCACCCAACGAAGCTACAACAACTCTCGGAATCCCATTCCGATCCCCGGATCAAAATCTCACCTATCAACCGGATTTCGCCAAAATACTAACTTCGCCAATTCAAGCCTAATTCTACACTAGACCTCCAAAATCAATTCCGATCACGCTCCTAAGTCACAAATCATCCCCCGAGGCTAACCGAGTCACCTTAAATCACATCCGAGCCCTCTAACTCAATAGTCGACATTCAGTTGACGTTTCCAACTTAAGCTTTCCTTAAAGAGACTAAGTGTCTCATTTCTTATCAAAATCAATCCAAATCAACTTTAACACACCACATACCGATAATGAAACATGAAGAAGCATGAAATGGGGGAAACTGAGCAATAACACATGAGGCAACGGGTTTCAGTGTTCTCAGTCTCCTTATTGTATATGCTACAAGTATTGTCATAACATATCCCTTTTTTGGCCAACATATGTTTGGTGGGTACCCTGTCCCATATGACTGTCCATAAGAAATATTTTAATTTATTTAGGGAGTTTATTTTCCAGAGCCAAGAGTAGTCTTTATTGTTATTACAACTAATATATGAGATTGCTTCGTAAGCAGCCTTGATGGAGAAGCAGTTATGACCCTTCGAGTCCTAAGCATACGAGTCAGCAGTGGATGTAGTTTGCTTTATGTAAGTGCAATTGATTTTCGAGACTATTTCTAGGGGTAATTCAAAGGATAAGTCTCTAAGGTCGAATATTTCATTTTTGATAATGCAGGCGAGATTTAGGTTTAGTTCCCTAACAGGAATGAGACCTTGAATATAGTCTCTAAGAGCTCCTAGTTGATTTATCCATTTATCTTGCCATAAATTGATGGATATCCCATTTCCTACAAGCCATTTGGTATTGGCATCGCAAATTATAGAGTCCTTCCTAATGACTTTCCAAGCGTGAGAGCCTATATTTTTGCTTTTCCTATGGTCATATTTGCTAGATAGAGTTTTAACCCATAGGGCTTCTTTCTCTTTTTTATATCTCCAAGCTAAAGCCGCATTGAAGGGGAGTTTTTCTAGTGGGTGTTAGGAAGGCCCAAGCCCCCTTGCTTCTTAGGCATTGTGACTATGCTCCATCTAACAAGGTGATATTTCTTTTTTTTTCCATTCGTGCTACCCCATAGGAAGTTTCTTTGGATTAAGTCTATCTTATTGAGGGTTATTTTGGGGAGGTCATATATTTGCATAACGTGGTTAGGGATTGTGGCTAAGGTTTCTTTGATGAGGATTGACCTACCAGCCATATTAAGAAACTTAGTTTTCCAACCTTTTAGTCTAGTATTCATCCGATCTAGAATGAATTGAAAGTCTTTTTTGGTAGGATTGGCATTGGGAATAGGAAAACCTAGGTACTTTCAAAAATTATTGGTATATATCATTGAAAAACAATTGCTAATGTGGTATTTATAGTCCGTAGGGGTATTTCTACATAACACAATTTTTGATTTTTCAAAATTGATAGATTGTCCTGAATCTTCACAGAATTTGTTGATCGTGTCTATAATCGAGTTGTAACTTTTTTGGTTGGTTTCAGCTAGGAGGATAAGGTCGTCTGCAAAGAATAGATGGGATAACTCCGGGATTTTGGGAGATATTTTGATAGGAGTCCATCTACAACAGTCTATTTCATGGTCAATCAGTCTAGAGAGCATTTCCATACATATGATAAAGATATACGGGGAAAGGGGATCTCCCTGTCTAATACCCCTTGAGGTTTCAAATAATTCAGTTTTAGAGATGTTGATTAGAATTGCCATGGTGGTAATAGAGATGCAAGACATTATAAGCTCAATACGGCCAGGAAGGAAGTTTAGAGAAGTGAGAGAATTTAACAAAAGACCATTCAATTTTGTCAAAGGCTTTCTCTAGGTCGATTTTGATCATCATTTTGGATTTTTTACCCTTAGTTTTCCTGAAGTGGTCTAGCACCTTATTTATGATTAGGGCATTATCAGCAGCTCTTCTGCCATTGATAAAGCTAGTTTGGGTAGGGTGGATGAGATTATCTAGGAAGGGCTTAATACGATTAACAATTATCTTAGTGACAACCTTATAAGCCGTGTCGCACAGGCTTATGGGTGTAAATTGCCTAATTGTTTCAGCATTTTGACATTTGGGAATGAGGCAGACTAAGGTGCTATTCATCCTTTTAAGCATTTTTTGGATTGGAATAAGTCTTGACGGAATTTTATGAGATGTTTGCTTGTCTCCTTCCAATATTTCTGGTAAAAGAAAGGGTGAAACGCATCTGGTCCCGGAGATTTGTAGGGTTTGAAAGAATCCAACGCCCTTTTTATTTCTTCTACAGAGGGAATACTACTTAGGTATGGGTGGTCTTCGTCTATAATTTTTGTATTGTAGGACACGTAGATATTATTTAGCATGGATTGATTATGACCTGCAGTGTAGAGGTTTTGGTAATAGTTAATAATTAGGTCTTTGATAAGGTTTTGATCTTGGAACCAGTTCCTTGCTTCATCTTTTAGGCAAATGATTCTATTTTTCCTTCTTATTTGCATTGTGGTAATATGGAAGATTTTTGTGTTAGCGTCTCCGTTCTGAACCCCACTGCACTCTGGATTTGAGCTTTCAAAATTCCTCCTCTTACATGAGTACTAAGTTATAATCATGTAGGAGTTCATTTTCCAGATTTATGAGGAATTGACTGTGGGGTAATTCTGGATACCTTTTAATCTAGCTAGAATTTTGTTGTTCTGTTTAAAAATGTTACCAAAGGTATTTTTGTTCCATTCAATTACCTTAGAATAGAAATTGTCTATGGCTTTGGTTATATTAGGTTGGTTTGACCATGAGCTATCGACTAAGGTTCTAAAGGTGGGGTGAGATAGCCACATAGACTCTATTCTAAAAATATTGCTATTAGTGGGGAAGCTTTTGTATAAATCCAGTTTTATTGGACAGTGGTCTAAGTGGACTCTAGTTAGATGCTTGATGCTAGCTTCCTAAAATAGTTCTAACCAATCTGTATTTGCAATACATCTATCTAGTCGTTCCATAATTAGGCTTTTGCAATTTTTTCTTTTGTTTGTCCAAGTAAACTTTGGACCCTTAAACCCTAAGTCCACGAGTCCACAATGATTCATACAATCTAGGAAGTGTGAGATTTGAGGCTTGTAATCCTCCGAATTTTTTCGAAGCACAAGTGACTTTATTGAAATCTCCCGCAACTAGCCACGACCCTTTGTAGTTATTAACCGCTATTTTTATATTTTGCCATAAGATTAATCTTTCTTCCAATAGGTTACTAGTATAAAATAATAGATCATAACCAAATTTTTGTTGAGTTTCGTACCTTTACCATGGCGTGTATCTCTTGGTCTGTCCCTCAAATTTGATCCAATATTATTTCTCCATTGTTCCACATGAGCACAATGACCCTCGAGTTCCCATTGGCAAGGCATTTGAATAAGGCTTGAGTAGCTAAAGTCATGCACCAAATCATGGTGATCTTCTAGCTTTGTTTCTAGTAGGGCTACAATGCTAGGTCTATGGTAATCTAGGATTACTCTAAAAGCTCTTCTAAACTCTACACTACTTGCGCCTCTATAGTTCCAGATAATCATATTCATGCTTGTGTTTCTAGTTGAAGCTCCTTTTTCATGGTTGCTAGTAGGGCTTAGGTTGTTCCTTATGCTTTCCCTGTGTGTTTAGTGAACATTATCGACACTAGCACCACTACATGCTGGTACAATCCTGGAGGGTTCATCTTCTTGATGGAGATGGAGCACTTCCTCAAATCACTGGGCAGCTTAAGATGTACCCTTTTTCTTTTCTTGCTTTGAATGCCATTATTTTTGGGTATCGTAGCACTCTGTGCTCCACTATTCTTTCGGTTGGTGCATCTTCCTCTTCTTCATCCTCTTCCATTTGTGCTTGGATCAAGTTGTGTGAGGGGAGTGGTATTACTTCTTGGGGTGATGGTGTCAAGAAGCTGTTGGTGCTGGGGTTTGGGGTCTGGCTGGTTTGATGAGGGGTTTGCTGTGTTGGTGTAGTTTAAAAAGTAAGGTTTAGGATTAGAGGATTTGCATGGTTCGGGTAGAGTGGTAGGTCTGGATTGGGTAGGTTGTGTGTATTGTGTTGAGACCATGCTCGGAGGCTCCATGGGGATGGGTGTGGACTTGAGTTCAAAGACATAGGGTAAAACTAGTGAGGGTTCATCCATGGTCGAATCATTATATTGTTTAGACCTAGTCAGATCCCCCTGCTACTAACTAGGCTAGGTAGCTTGGATCCCCTATTTGGACTATTATGTCTCTCCCCTCTTGTTGTAGACTTATATTTAAAGCTTGGCCCATCAGTCCTCATTCCAACCAAGATAGGGGAGCATGGTTTGGTTGAATGTGCCTTATGGTGAAGATCAAAGGGGCTTAGGGCTGGTTCACTTGCTGGGGTCATGTCCACATATTTCTTCGAGGCATGGGGAACCTCCTGCTATGGTTGTTGGATAGGAGCCTTGGCATTTTGTATTTTGTGTTTGTTTTGGTTTGTGTTTTGTAGGATAAGGGAGTTGGGATTATTGTTGGTATATATTGGACTAGTAATATCCGTTACCAAATAGTTTGGTTCATTGATCTTGATGACTGTTTGCTTTATTCTAAGATTCAAAATGTCTTGTTCATTAATGGGATTTTGACTTGGGATTGACAAGGGGTGGGGTTGATTTGTACTATATTTATTTTCTAACGGGCTACTAGGTTTCTGGGATGGGGGTGGTGTTCCTATTTTGTGGGATAATAATGTCTTGCATTAATGAAAAGAATTGATTAGTTATAGGGATAGTAGGATTTGTGTCCATGGTTTGGTTCTTTTGACTTTCTCCCGTCGGCTCAATTAATGAAGGGTTCTTTGGGTTTTTTTGTTTGGGAGGTGTTAATGCCCAATGTTTTATGTGAGTAAATGCTAGGAGTAATGAGGGGTGATTGCTTTTTTGTGTTATTCATAGCATGGTCCAATGAAGAAAGGCCTGAGGTGTTGGTATTATGTTGATGTTGATGCCTTAGGTCTTTGGGTAATGTACTGTCCTTTTGTTGCTCAGAGTGAACAATGGGGTTTGGGTATTATCCCGTTCTATCTTTTGGGATTTGGGTATTGCCTAGTGAGTACATGCTATTTGTGTCCCTAGTCTCTTTATGGTTCGGTGGTTGGTTTTGGGCGATGGCTGAGTTCATTTTTTTTCACTGAGGTGAGCTTGGGTTAGGTTTTTTATTGGGAATCCTCTTAGAGTCCTCAAGGTCCTTGCTAGCGTTAGGGTTAGGAGAGTTATTTGGATATATTTTTTTTTGTGAGATACTATGGTCCACTGGTCAATTTTTTGTGTAATTATTTCCACTGAGTTTTGCTTGGGTAGGTTCTTACTTTCTTGTTCAGCTGGTTTAGGGTTTTGTTATGGGCAACTGTTTTAGCTATGTCCAAGTCTACCACAATTTGTGCATAGTAAGTTGAAACTTTCGTAGGTAATTTTCTGGATGTGTTTGCCAATCACAATGTAGGTTTTGACTGATTTTTCTATAGGTACTAATACGCAAAGACAAGCATACTTACCTCTCATCGCAAATTTGGTGCAAGCGTCTATACGTATTAATTGTCCTAGCTTTCCTCCAATTTTTTGTAGTATGTCGTAGTCATAAAATTCTGTAGGTAATTCCGGGAGTCTTGCCCATATAGCTGAGTATGTTAGCGCAACTTTGGAGGCTACGAATCTGGGCTCCCATTTCCTTACTGTAAGGAATTGATTCCCAATGAGCCAGGGGCCTTCGTGGAGAGCTTTGTTATAATTTTCTTCCTTGGTAAATTTTATCAGGTAATAGTCACACCCTAGGTCCACAAGAGATAGAGTTTCAGTTGGTCTCCATATCGCATGTAACCTTTTTTGGAGGAATTGGTAGCCCACTCTTCTTCCAAACATTTTAATAATGAGGGCGTTGGTCCAGTTTTTGTATATATGTTCCTTGTCCGATGAGGTGATTGGGATGAAAAAATATGGGTTAGGGTAGTTGTTTGTTTCTTCTTTAGGTTCGTATGAATCCATGTTTTGTTGTACTGTTATTTGGCTACCATCTGAGTCAGTGTTAGTGTTAGAAATTAAGGTATCCAAGAAAGATATCTTCTTTGTATGGTTGTTGCTAGTGTTGTTTGCCTCTTTCGATATTTCCTTAGGGTGTTGGTCATGGAGCTGGCTAGCCCTTCCGTTGATGCTTGGCAGGTTGTCTCTTCCTTTAAGGAAGGAAAGGTTATTTTAGTTTGGGTCTGATTGTTTCTGTCGTGTGTGTACATTGGAGAGTGATGGAGATCTTGGAAAAGTTTTGGGGAGGGAGATAGGAATTCCTTAGAGAGAGGGGAGAGCATCTCACTCTAACTTACATTTGCTTTAAATAATTAGTTATCATGATATAGTATGATGAATTATGTGTCACTTTATTAACTTGTTGAAACTTAAAAATAAATGATGCTAGAGAATCATATTTAAATTGTGATTAATATTTTTGTATAATTTCTCTTTCAAATAAAAAGCATATCAAATAAAAGGAGTATTTAAAAAAAATCAAATTATAATATCGAAATTATTTCAAGATTCATTACTCCATAAGAATATACATATAAGATTTTGCATTGAATACATTACTTTTGATATTTGAGTTGTAACGACGTTACAGTTAATTTGCATATTATGATATATGTCATACTTTTTGTATTATTCATAATTGAATTATAATATATAAATATTTTAAATAGATTATTTGTTATAATTTTGTGATTTTAATGTAATTTTATTATTATTTTTTATTTTATAATATCTTAAAATTCTTGAAATTAGTAAAATTAAAGATCCGCCCCCATGTCTCAGAACTTTCGTCTCGCCTCGCCTCGCCTCGCCTCGTCAGAGGTAAAACGCTTCGCCTCATGTCCCGCCTTTTAAAACATTGCTTGTACTATCATTTAAGAAAGCCTTTAGAGCTTTGTTCGACTTTGAAAGTCCGAGGCTCAAAATCTCTAGTTGCCCATATTTACGAACTTTGTAGTAAATGAATTAAATAAGTTCAATTAATGGGGGCTTATTTTGTTCAAATCCTAATTGATTCTATTGTGTCACAGAAAGCTGAACGTGTTAATAACAAGAAATAACTTTGTTGTGAACGAATTGAATAAATTGTTCTCAAGATTGTAGTAGATAACTCGCACTAAATATTTACAGAAATTAGAATTTAGATTCTCAAATTGTTCCTACACCTCAACCAGTCAGTCATTCCCTTGTCAAAACACTCATATTTTCTAATGAAAATCATCAGAAACTATTATTGTGTATGTTACCTGTTGGGGTGATGATTTTTGTTACCATAAACGATATCGAAATAATGCAGAAAATACTTTAAAAATATAATTTTTTTTGACCAATTTGCAATATCAATTTATTAGTTTTGGTAATTGATAATCAGACCTTATGTCAACATGAGCGAATATTTTATATTAGCCTTTTAGTTTAGAAACAAATGTATATTATTATTTGTGTAATAAGATAGTAGTTGCTTTATTTTGGCAGTATTTAAAATAAAGGAAAAATACCACATCATCAGTAGAAAGATAATGGATAGGCATAGGACAAGGCGCGCCAAAAACCTCATCTAACTCTCTGTCAATGGCGTACCCTTTATCCTGTTCCATTATTTCTCACAGGACAGGATCCAGTGGTTGTTATCTCCCTCCTCCTTTCCAAAACAATGCCTCTTTCCGTACCCACCTCGTGCTTCCGCTCAGCCCACTTCGTATTACAACTCCACCAAGACAAATTTATGCTAGACTCACTGCCCCAAAGAACAATGCTTCACTGGTTAGTTCAATTCTAGTTGAAATTTAGCTATTTTCAAGCTTAAAATTTTTGTGCCGTATACTCCTGGCCTGAGTCATGAGTAGTTTGGGATTATTGTACTTACTACATTTTACTGAGATATAATTTGGGCAAAGGTTTACCTTTTAACAGTTTGATCCAGATGAAAGGATAAGCGACATCGGAACTTTCTTATCAGGACAATCTGCACAATTGAAATTAATCCTTGCTTAACATTGATACCATTCCAAATTCTCCCAAGTGTATGATAAAGTTAACACTTTGAAGATTCTAGCCAAGGCATGTAGTGTCTTTGAGGGTAATTTTATCCATATAATTAATTTACGAAGAAAAATGCAAAGTGTAACTTAGGCTATGTTAAGTCCTACGAGGGAATGTGTGTGGTTTCCATACATGGTCTTGGCTAATCCTTCCCCTCATGAACTAGCTTTTAGGATTGAATTAGGCCAAATGTCCAACTCGTCACATGGTATCAGAGCTAGAACCATCGATTCCTGATGTTGTTGGGTCCACATCTTATGTTATCCACACTCAAGTTGTCCCATGGGCATGCGGGGGGGGGGGGGGTTAAGTCCCACATTGGTTGAGATAATGGGTTGTGCTGTCCTTATACAGTCTTGAGAAATTTTCCTATCATGAGCTAGCTTTTGGAGTTTGAGTTGGGCCCTATCCATTTCTTCAACGGC
Source organism: Nicotiana glauca (assembly GCA_026770625.1). NCBI lineage: Eukaryota > Viridiplantae > Streptophyta > Magnoliopsida > Solanales > Solanaceae > Nicotiana > Nicotiana glauca. The sequence goes on from MU684775.1 coordinate 10,875, forward strand.
TATGATTTTTTGATTTTCCTTATATTTTATTTTCCTTGGGACACTAGCATGGTGCATTTATAACCATATTCTGCACGCTTCAAGAATGATGAGGAATACAACTTTTATAACCCTCTCAGCTCCTGAATGGGTTTTCAGTCATGCAGGAATTGACAAAGAGGCCAACTACTCCGTCCATTTTGTTAACACATTTGGAGAGTACAATGAAGCAATTTCAGAGTTTAATGGCTGTGATGCTTATCTTTATTGAAATTGCATCTCCGATACCTTTTTACGGTTGGCAAGTTTGGCCCATTTCTCCTGCTGCGGCAGTGCTTTATTCCCCTGAAACAAACATCCCAAGAACAGGAGAATTAGCTCTCAGAAGAGCTATCCCCGCCAACCCAAATATGAAAACTATACAGGTGACTTATATTTGTCGTGCCACTATATTTTGGTTTAGCTAGACTCATGCAGTATCACCATTCCTTTTCGTTTAAATGCAGGATTCTCTTGAGGACATCTCGTACTTGCTGAGGATTCCACAGCGGAAACCATTTGGAACAATGGAGGGTAATGTGAAGAAAGCGCTTAAGGTATTGCTTTATATTTTTGTTTGCAACCAAATTAGATACAAAACAAGGTTTGGTCCTCTACCATAGTCCCCATTCTTCGATATATTCCATAGCCATCCAACAGAAGTATTGGGTGTCAGACCATTTCCAAACAATAAAGAATAGAAGAGAACTTTTGGGATAATACCCTGCATAAAATAGCTGCTTATTTATGTTTGTTTGCCTGAAAGATCCTCAACGGTATAAGGAAGGAAGAAATTTTTCCTTCCATGTTATTCTCTTAAACCATCCATCAAATAGACTTATAGCAGTAGAGAACTAAAAGAGTTTCAAAGATGTAGACGCCACGTGCCAACTGATTGTAACAGGTCATTTGTTTCTGCATATAAGAAATAATATCAACTTATTAAAAGGATGTGAAGGTATGAAATACTCTTATTCTGTGTCTGATTCAGGTTAGGCATAGGGTTGTAGTTATGTTTTCATCTCTGAAATTTATACCCTTGGAATCTAGATGATCATTATTGAAGTACAATATTAAAATGAAAAACTAGTTGGGTTGATGAGGTTGGATAGGGGGACTTGTGGGTTTTAGATGTAGGGGGAGGAGAGGTGATAGAGCTGGGGGAAAGAGAGGCAGATGGAATTCGTTTCCTTCTACGTCATGAAGTTGTCGTGATCTCTCATCCTCCAATGGGATACAAATAATTCCATTGCCCTTGAAGCGAGATAATAATCTGGCCTTGGACTAAATATGAACTAATTGGTTTGAACTGTACTCCATTGGTGTAAGTTTCAACCTAATGACGGATATTAATCTGGCACTCATTTGCTCCCCCCCCCCCCCCCCCCCCCCC
>MU684775.1:13241-33975 GCA_026770625.1 Nicotiana glauca
TCCCCCCACACACACCCAACCACCCCAAAAAATAAATCCTGTCGCATATATTAGAAGTACACGGCCCATAAAGATAAGCTGGCAGGGATTCCTTTTGTGCAATTTTGACCTATAACAACCATTCTTTTTAATCTCTCATGTATGTGAAGTTATTACATTCATCAAATGTGAAACCGGAACTATTTCTGGTTTCAAGTACAATATTCTAATGCTACATATCTCTTCAGATCGCAACAGATGAAAAGGCATCCATCTTGGCTAGCATACCAGCTGAACTGAGGGATGAGGGTTCAGTCTTGTACGCTAAACTTATAGAGGGAAAGGTAACATGAAATAACTAGAATTGTTTAGTTTAAAAGTATTTTTGGTTAAATGACTTCATTTTACGTTCCAGGTTGTCACAAACCTGCACCAGTGTCGAGGTTCATTCTCTACTAGCTACATTTAGGCCCCAAAAGGGATAAAAAGAAAGAGGAAATTTTTTAGAAACTCGGAACTGTATACATGTGATCCTTTAATTGATTGAACCAAAAACAGGGATGCCTGTCTGAACCAGGAGCACATTTGTTGTTGCTTTACGGATTATGTTTTGTTGCAGAAGTTTGTGAAAATCCTATGCATTTGTGATAGTACATTTTCGGTTTGCATGATGATAGTGATAGTACATTTTTGGCCTATGTTGCGTGGACTCTCCAAAATGTTACTGCACCCGTGTCGGATCCTCCAAAAATAAACTTCTTTTGCAGGATCCAACACGCATCCAACGATATTTTTGGAGAGTCCGAGCAACATAGTTTTTGGCTGTCTCATTACAACAACAACAACAATCCAGTATAATCCCACTTAGTGGGGTCTGGGGAGGGTAGTGTGTACGCAGACCTTACCCCTACCCTGGGGTAGAGAGGCTGTTTCCAAATAGACCCCCGGCATCCTTCCCTCCAAGAACTTCCCACCTTGCTCTTGGGAGACTCGAACTCACAACCTCTTGGTTGGAAGTGGGGGCTGTCTCAGTGATTCCTTAAATTTCAGAAATCATCCAAACAGATGATATGTTTTAACATAAACCTACTGCGATTAAGATGACTTTCTCGTTTATCCTGTCAGGGCGGATTACAAAACCTTCTACAGTACATAAAGGATAAGGATCCAGATAAAGTATCAGTTGGTCTTGCATCTACACTAGATACTGTTGCGCAGCTGGAGTTGTTGCAGGTATTTATGAGCTCCTTTATACTTTAAACGCCTTTATTACTACCGCCCGTGACATTTATAAATGACGCCATAAATGTTGTTACTCTTTTGTGGTAAAATGGAGCAAATCAAATAGTGGAAAGCACAGTTGATGAGTCCACATTTACCGTTTAGAGTAATTTGTGCTTTTGTGGAGTTCTAGTAAGCAATAAGATTTTTATTAAGGTTCAATCTTGCAGTTAGGAAATTTTCTTGCGCATTGAAGAATATAACAAAGGACAAAGCTTGGGGCAAAGAGCCTGTAGCATCAAACTATCCAAATCTCTCATGCATTATGATTTTTTAGAATATTTCATTCTTTAATTCAATAATCAGTGTATTTAATTACAATATCTCAAAGACATTATCTCTCTACAGGCCCCAGGGTTATCATTTTTGTTGCCTCAGCAGTACTTGAAATACCCAAGGTAAGGCTTCTCATGATTTCTCTTCTAAATATAGCATTTAGAGTATTGCTCTGTTTCTCCTCTCTTTTTTTCTCTTTTTTTGGGTGATAATTGTGGTGTACGAGCGAGCTTGTGTGCGCCTTGACTTTCACCGAGTACGTGCTACACTTCCACCTTCATTGTGCTCTGTGTGTTTGTGTTCAGACAGTCCGTTATAATAGAAGTTAAAGAGGGTATGTACGCTCGTCGTGTTCTTTATATGGACATCTGAGGCCAGGGGTCCATTCCCTTGACCCGTACTGATGAGATTTTGACTCCACGAGAAATTGAGGAGCGACGTGATTGTTTTTTGATTCTGTGGATATTTTTACTGTGATAGAAAGGCATGGATTGGTAAACCAAAATTGTCCTGTACACAGTGGAAAGTACAGGCACGTTGCAGATGCACCTGTGTAACTCCTTTTTTATCCTTTTTGAATCGCTAAAGATGAGTACTTGCTTCACAAGCAGCAGCACCAAGGATTTACCGCTTATATATAAAAGTTGGCTGGAAGTTGATGTAAATTGTAAGGATTCCAAAAGGTCCAGCACTATACCTATATCATTTCCAAAAGAAGCCTTGCACTGAAACTTGAAATTTGAATGCACCTATACTTAACAGAAGCTACGTTTTCTGATTTCACTTAAAGAACCTTTGGTTTCTTTCTAACCAGTCTGTCCAAAATATACAAAGAGGAATGGTCTTCCAAATCTGTTTCTTTTTTTTCCCAGCCTTCACCCTGCCAACTGCACAGAGCTTGCTTCAAGTTTCCGGGCACTACCACACTGCATTCTGTAGAGGCTAAAAAACATGCATCAGATTGGGCAAACATATTTACGGTGTAGCATGATGGGTTTTACAGTTTCTGAGTGTTCCTTGCACAGAAAGCACCAGCTGCACAGATGAAAACCTCCTTTTTGCAGGTTATCTTGTCTCAACCATGCATCATGTATGGCTGTCCAATCAAAGCATGCCACTTTAGTTGGAGCACTTCTGTAGTCCCTGTTCTTTCTGCTCTAATAGGCATGACTCCGCTGAGAATTTACCATCCTTCTTTACTATCCAGAAGAGGGAATCTTTTTGTCGTGCATCCACTCCTTAAATTTTGAGCAATGAATAAATGTTCCAGCCCTTTCATACAGCATACAGCAATAGTACTGTTTTTGCTGATTCCCATGCTATATAGTCTGGAAAGATTCTGCTAGAGTGTCCTCCCATGCCGTTTGTGCATCCAAATCTTAACTCTTCTTTCATTACGAATTACTAGTCTTACTTTATTCACCATAAACATCTGATGTGTTTCCAAATGACCACACCATGAGAAGAAGTGACGGTTAGTTGCCAGCAGTTCTGTATCCCATGCTTATGTTTGATCACCTCTTTCCACAGTTCATTCCTTTCATCATTAATTCTCCAACCCTCTGACCACTAAGATTTTGTTGTATAATCTTAGGTTTTTGACACCTGGTTCCGGCTTCTTGTCTTGCATCAATCTTTGCCATTATACCAGATGAATCTTCCATCCTGATTTCTTACTCAGAAGAGTTCCTCTGCTTATCTTTTTAAATTGTTTTTCTACCTTTGCTGGGATAGGTATGCCTGAAATCAACTTGGCAGGGATGCCATCAAGTGCACTACTCACTAGTGTCAGTTTGTCACTGAAGGAGATACTGCTTCTTGCACTAACTTACTTTCTCTCACATTTCTCTGTAACTCCTCTCCAAACACTTTCGTCTTAAGCCTGGATCCTAATTGTAGTCCAAGGTATACTGTGGGGAAAGTTTTTAACCTTATAGCCATTGTCTCTGCTAACTCCTGAATGTTTTGATCTGCTTTGACTTAAAACCTAATAGTATTCCTCTTCAAGTGTAATAGCTGTTCCTCTTCTGCATCACGCAAAACCAAAGTATCAACATAAAGAATATAAGAAACATCCACTTTATTGCCAAACTTTTTCTCTTTGGCTAAACGTAATGGATTTTCAGCCCAGGTTATTACAGATTTGGCCCGAAAAAGAAGAAATACACATTTAAAACAAATAGTCATTGCATCTATGGAAGACATAAAAAGAAATACACGTTTGGAACTCTATTATTTGGCTGGACTGTTTTTTTATTAACCTAAAAATAATGAGTTCCAGTCAAATTTTTGTTGGATTTGTCCTGAAAAAAGATTAAATACACAGGTGAAACAAAGAGCCATTATATCTAAGGAAGAAATAAAAAGAAATACACAGTTGGGACTCCATTACTTTTGCTAAAGCTTTCTAATTTGGTTAAAAATATTGGAGGTTCAGCCAAGTTTCTTTTATAGATTTGGGTTGAAAAAGAAGAAATGCACTGCTGGAACAAATAGTCATTGCATATAAAGAAGAAATTAAAAAGAAATACAATTTTAGGGTAATATATGCATTATATACTATGAAGAATCAAAAAGAAATACATAATCTAAACAAATAAACTATTGTATATGACTATGTGACAATTAACGGTTGAAGAATACCCCACCTGAAACAACCTCTCTGCCCTTCCAGGGGTAGGGGTAAGGCTGCGTACATCTTACCCTCCCCGACCCCACTTGTGGGAAACTACCGGGTTTTTTTGTTGTTGTTGTTGTTATTGTCGCTCTTTCGCGTATTAAAGAGAGTGTATCCACACTCTTTGTCATGTCAACATCGAGGGGTTAAAGGCTATCAAATACCCAAGTCCAGGGAGTAATTAGGATTACGAAAACTTTAGGTGTGCACTGTATAAATCGTGCCTAGTTCATGGGAGTAGTTAGGTATTCAGTATTCTTCCATAGGGAAAAGTAAATTTTATCGTGATAAAAATTGAGTAGCATCTGTGTAGGTTTCTTCAAATTAGCAATGAGACAATGATATAAGAACTTTGGTATGAGTAAAGCAACATTTCAACTACTCATTATAAAGTTAGTTGCTTAATGACAAACATGTACAGTACATCGATTATAGAAACCGAGGACACTACATATGCATGGTCAGTGTGCCTTGTTGACACTTATGATAGCTTTTGTATATCCAAATGTTCACATTATGATTTCTTAGCTCTTCAACAGCAACATTATTGCATCTTTATGAAAGAAAACTTGAGTTGGGGTATTCTTTTTAAAGCACCATGCATTCAATTTATAAGCAAACCATGTTCGAGCAACTAGATAATGATTTCTTCAGGGAAGATGGTTTATGTTCTATTCTTCTACTAAATACGTCAGGCTCACAGGGAGAGGAATAGTTGAATTTACAGTTGAGAAAGTAGATGGTTCAACATTTTCTCCTGAAGCTGCTGGTGTAGCCAAAAGCACTGCAAAGATTCAGGTATGCTGGATCCTTTACTTGAGTGTCAGATTAAAACTGTGGTGACCTAGGTGGATGTCATGAACTTGCACTGCCCATTTCTTTGTTTGATCTTTTATTCTGAATCTGATAATTGGCACATGAGGGCTTTGCACTTCACCATTCCCGTTCTTTTGGCATATTCTCTTGTAGAATCTGATTATTCTATTCAATTGTCCAAAACAACCCCATTCATTCAGCGTATGCACTAATGATGACATAAAGGAAAGCTTTCATCTATTTCCTGCTTTGTCTTCCAGAAGAGCTGCGGAGATCATATGAGTCATCTTTTGCAGAGTGAATGAATAGCACGTCATCATCATCAGTTCCTTGTACTTTTCTCATGCATATTCGTTTGTATGCTACAGTGCGTCATTTATTAACATTACTATCCTCTCCCCTTTGACAGGAAATTGATTACACAATCATTTCAAGTAATCTTTTTCTAATTAAATGATTCATTGTATACTAAAGTTTTAAGCATCAGTTGAGACCTTTCAGTTAAAAGATAGATACTTATGGAAGTTATTTGCTAATGACTCAAAACATATCACATATTTGTTACCTTGAATATTAACCATAATCTCATGCCATTGCTTCAGCTTGGAGAGTTATTGCAATTTAATCAATCTGAAAATGGCTATACTGTCACTTTCTCTTTATTTGAACTGCCTATCGCATATTGTGTTTTTGAAATAAAAAGTATGTTCTTTTGTATGGTGAAGTATTCCCCAATTAAATGCATACTTTTGCTTTTCTGAGGGGGTTGACAATTTGTCGTATGATAGAGCCTGCACCAGAGGAGAAAGTTTTTTATTCTACTATTATAACTTAATAGTATTCTTCAGACTCATATTTTGGTCAACACAAAAGTATTAACTGTATAATGACACAATGCAGGTTGTTTTAGATGGGTATTCGGCACCACTGACAGCAGGGAACTTTGCAAAACTGGTAAGGTAGTGGAATCTCACTTAATCCGTGTAAGTACTCATTATGCAGCATAACAACAACTATGCCTCATCTGCAAACTAGTTGGGGTTTGCTATGATCCTCGATATCATTGTGATCCATTTGGATCCTTTCTGTTCCAATATCAATAATTTGTCTTTTAGGACAGATTGGAGGATTGTAGCATGATGTGTGAAAATATTCAACCACCTTTAAGTGATGAGCTGAAGCGCAATGCTCTTCTTGCATCTTTTGGCTTGTAACACTCTGTGATTGTATGGTCCTCAACGTGTACATAAAAAAATGTAGAAACTGTTTTGGTTCTTGCATATTTACGTATGCTTTCCACTTGACATGTTCATGTTTTTCTTCGTCTCCATCAAATGACATCTACATCACAAGCTCGAACCCGTGACCTCCTGGTCACATGGCGCAGCGACTTTACCAGTTACTCCAAGGCTCCCCTTCATAGAGGTCATAATTTCCTTCTCGTAGCTCTAGATTATCAGCTTCACATTGCTTGAATATGGAAAACCATCATTGTGATGTCTTGAGGAGTTATGTTTCTTGTATTCTTGCTTATGTTACAGTCGCTAACCCAAGATGAGTGCTACCCCCTGATATTTCAAGCTACTATCTCACTGTGATCTTGTTCAGATATTTATATCTTGTTATATATGGATTATAAAAACTTGCATCCTTGAGACTTCTCATCTTTAGATTTATTTGAATAAGAATTTCTGAATTTTCTGTTATGGTAACAACAAATCTATAATTTTTTAGGTGATTGATGGGGCATATGATGGGATGAAGTTAACTAGTGCCAACCAAGCAATTCTTTCAGACAGTGAATTGGGAAAGGCCACAGGTTATAGTGTTCCCTTGGAAATCAAGCCATCCGGACAATTTGAGCCCCTTTATAGAACAACTTTAAGCGTTCAGGTATGCATAGGTTTCATGGATTTTAACAGACCACTTTGGTGTTTATTTCTGCTGCGATGCGCTTATGGTTTATTCCTTTTGTTATGGAAGGATGGAGAGCTGCCTGTGCTTCCATTATCCGTTTATGGTGCGGTTGCAATGGCTCATAGTGATATATCGGAGGAGTTATCATCACCAAGCCAGTTCTTCTTTTATCTTTACGATAAGAGAAATGTAAGTAGCAATTCATCAGTATAGACTATTCCTGCCTTTCTTCTTGTTTATTCTTAAGCAATTCATCAGTATAGACTATTCCTGACTTTCTTCTTGTTTATTCTTAAAGCTACCAATTGAATCTAGCTATAGAATATCACCACCCAACTTATCCAATTAAAATGTTGTTTTGCAGTCTGGCTTGGGAGGTTTGTCATTTGAGGAGGGTCAATTTTCAGTTTTCGGGTATGGTTTCTTCAAATTTTTGTCAGATAATTTGTGAAAACCTATTGTGTATTCGACAAACCAGTGATTGTAGATGTTTTAATGGTAAATCGTGTCTTATGATGCATAGATATACAACTATCGGGAGAGATATCCTTCCCCAGATCAAAACTGGTGACATAATTCGATCTGCGAAGCTGGTGGAAGGCCAAGACCGCCTCGTCTTACCACCCCAGGAGAACTAACCTTCTTGACTTATTTTCTTGAAAAAACTATATCTCATTTATTGTTGCAGTTCATTAGTACCAACAATGGCTGCTGCTTCTTGTAAACATGACAATGGAGTATTTTATTATTGATGTCTTACCACTTTCACCGTAATGTACTCACGACTTGAAACTAAATTGAAAAGTTTATTGATCAAACGAATTTGTACAATCAGTTACAAGCTTGGGAATCAATACATCAAATCCTAAAGTGAACTCCCTAATTCAATTGATAAGAAGAATTAAGGAGAAGGAGATAGCAGAGAATGAGGAGAGGAAGGAGAAATCAGAAGTAGACTCGAGGGAAATATAGTGACAGAGAGAGAACAGAGGAAGAAGAGATATTGAATATTCACCAAAAATTATGCCCCCTTACACGTTACGAATGTGTACTATATATGAGGATAAGCACGTGCATCTCACGTGACCCTAATTAGTTTGGGTCATGACATTCTTCCCCGCTTGAAATCAACCTTGTCCTCAAGGTTGTTGTTGAGGGACAACCCAGGAATTGCTGCAGTGATTGACCTCAAAGGATATAATTATGTTCTTTCGTCTGGTCTAAGAAGCTCATCGTGGGTTTGGCAATCAGTAGCAACTGAACCTGATTGCATCCTCCCGGATAAAAAATCAGAGTCATTTTATCATCTCTCTTTTCCAAACCATCTCCACCTTCGTTCAAGCCATATCTAGATTGACTTACAGCTAGCACAACAGTTGTGTCCAGCACAAGGTTGCAGTACAAAAAGGTATTGCCTGATATATATTTAATACCAATATTACTCATCCTTATCTCACAAAAGAGCTTTAGAATATCTACATGTGAGCCATTGTGAGCAAAATCAGTGAATAGCCATGTCCGTGGGACTATATTTTTTCCACAATACTATTGAGTAACCACATTTCACAAGTCAATTCCCAGTTTAGCACACTTATCAGTAAGTGCATCGTCTACAACTCTGTAATTCTCATTTCTAGCGTCGACAACCAAACAATGTAAACATTTCGTTCTTTTTTAGATTCAGCCTGTTATTTTTCTTCCTTATAGCCTTTCCGACATTTATCAAATAGATACAATCATAGTTAAGGAAGTAAGCAAACAGTAATGGACAAGTACAAGTAGCTTCACCCGATGTAAGGTTCCTGGCAAACCATTTCGAATAACAATCAAAGTCCTTGAACTTCCAATTTGAAACTGTGTCATATAAATGACTAGAACAAACACGATCAAGTCCCAATGCAGCAACACCTTTGTAATTCAATAAGGTAATAAACTCATTAAAGAACTCAATTTCAGCGCCTTGTTGGTAATTTATGAAATTGAGTGCCCAAACATACTGTAATCTTGTCAAAACAGGGCACCTTAAACTAGATGATCATTATACTGTAATGACAATCTTTTTAAAATTATGTATACCGTTCATTTCTACTATCCAATACAGGGAAGCAGGTGTCATGTATTAAAATTGCAGCAAGATCAAACACCCGCCCACCATGATCCTTTGATATTCTGAAAAGCGTGCTTAAGTAGTGAGGCAACAGACTGAATATCATCCCTCCCGGATCAAAAACCATAGTGTATAGATCATTCATATATTTTTTGTTGTTGACAGGAACAGTTATAACAGAAATCAAGCAAACAACATCTAGTTCGGGCAATTCATCAAACAACTTAAGTGTGTCATCTAACTCATGACTCCTTCCATACCAAACATGAGAGATTATGCACTTAGAGTCCTTAACACTCCATCCCACACTATGACGCTCACACAAGAGAGATTTTCGATCAACCATAAGAACAACTTGTTGACTTACCTCAATTTCGACATATTCGTCCGGCTCGTAAGACTTTCCAACGTCTTCAAGTGGAGGTATGATAAGTTCGTTCCCTGCCTCAAGGTGCTTGAGTCTTAAAGATTTTCTGACAGAGGCATCTTCAAGCTTCAGTGGTTCTACCATAGGTTCATTAGGCACATCCATCTCCGGTGATTTTCTCAAGAACCCTTCACTTGATGAGACCTCTAGTTCAACAGATTCCCCTGTCGCGCCTTCTATTTCCTTTATTGTACTTTCTCGATCTTCTTTAAGAACATGACAAGCACTTCCATTATCTTTCAAATTAGTTTCAAGCTTGTCCAAGATTTTGCCCATTTGCCAGTTGAGTTTATCCAATTTCCTATTCAAATTATCAAAGTGTGCTCCCATCCGAACACTAGCCGATTGAATTGTCTTTGAAAAATCTTCAAACACAGTTTCTTCTGCCATGACGGTAGAACTCCCAAAGGTGCCAAGACAAGGCTCTGATACCATTTGTAATGTACTCATGACTTGAAACTAAATTGAAAAATTTATTGATCAAACGAATTTGTACAATCAGTTACAAGCTTGGGAATCAATACATCAAATCCTAAAGTGAACTACCTAATTCAATTGATAAGAAGAATTAAGGAGAAGGAGATAGCAGAGAATGGAGAAATCAGAAGTAGACTCGAGGGAAATATAGTGACAGAGAGAGAAAAGAGGAAGAAGAGATATTGAATATTCACCAAAAATAATACCCCCTTACACGTTACGAATGTGTACTATATATGAGGGTAAGCACGTGCATCTCACGTGACCCTAATTAGTTTGGGTCATGACAACTACGTTTCTCTGCAATTAGATCGGAAATATTTTGGCTTCACTACTGAATGCACGATATACAATCTGGGAAATATTTTTTTTAATTCTTTCAAGTTCGAATATTTTTGAAGAAATTTCCGGCTTCACCACTGAATGTACGGTATACAATCTGGGTTGGACAAAGTTAAAGCTCAAAGTGGTTTAGTTCGGACGGAAAAAAAAGTATATCCATTGTGTGATCATAAAATGACAGATCTTGGACATAATTAAGTAAATTAAGTGTGTTCTCTTTAATCGTTACAACTTTTATATGAGATGGTCACACAATTTAACACACTATATACCCAAAAAATCCTGAGTTAGCCAAAACTGAAATGGCTGGCAATCTTGGAAAGTTAACAATCATCTATGAAAAGAATAAACAGATGAAATTCTGATTCATTGGGTATCTTTTGTACATCACAATTCCCATCCTATATCCAAGTGGCTATAACATACCAAAACTAGGCAGCAGACATATTACAAAGACGGCTAGGAGTTGGCTTAAAATCCAACCATCTCAAGGTTAGTCGACGAGCCGGTGGTGTTAATGCCCTCTTTATAATCTCTTTGTTTGCCGATCCATGTAGTTTCCGCAGACTATAATGGCTTGTTGCTGTTGCCCTCACTGTTCTTGAAATGCGTGGCGATGAATCTCTGTGTTGTTGAGACCTTGGTGATGATGGAAGCCTACTCTTGCAACTGTATTTCCTCTCTGCCCTGCCTACTGGTGGTGACTTTGCTGGTACAAGTGAAAGCTTTTGAGTGATGGTTTCCATTGAAGGAAGAACCTCCATCTTTCTTTTGAACCAAAAAGGAAGTGTTTTCAAGAATTCTAAGAAGAACGAATGATAGTTTTTTACTTTGAACAAAAGGGGAAGTGTTTTCAAGAATTCTAAGAAGGATTGATGATGGGTTTGTTTACTTTGCCAAGGAACTTTTTATAGTGGCGTTGGTATTTAGGGGTGTGTTGACCGGTTCGTTTGAGTGGGGGGCAAGACTTTGGAATATTTTTGACTTTCTTTGGCTGGGAAACTTCCACTAATCAGTATGTACGTAGTAGTCTTAATCGTATGGAAATTGATAAAATATTTTCATGGTCAAAAGTTACTCCTTCAGCAGTCATATGTTGACTTTTCCCTTTGAATTGCCTTAAAAAATTGAACGTACCTAATGCCATTCTAGAACGTGAAATCCTCACGATCTATTACTGGGAATTGTTTACAAATATCATTTTCTATTCAGGTTACTTTTAGTTACCCAGAGGCCAGAGGGCGAAGACGAGGCAGAGGCCAAGATAGGAAAAGAAAATTTATAGATGAGAAACAACTGAGACCGAAACTTTCTGTTTTGTTTGAATTGTTATTGCAATGTAGATTTCGTGAAAAAATGTCCCGATTAAACTAAAAAGAGAGGGAAATTTTTTTTGCTACCTAAGTTACATTTTTGAAGGAAAAAAGAGATGTTTTAAAGCAAGGAAAATAACTACTGTTTTTTCAAATTTTCAATGTTTTTACCGTTTAAATTAGAAGATTGTCTAAAAGTTAGTCTTTTTTTTCTTTTTTAAATCGAACAAAGATTAGTTTTCTTTAAAAAATTAGTTTGCAGAAATAAAATCTAATATTTTTTAAACTTAAATACTATGCCAGGTGAGGGGGAATAGCTCTCCTTAGCTCACATGATGAACCTCTACCCCCAAGATTTTCCCCGGGGGAGTAATAAACTTTAACAAACGTGGTCACTATGCTTTGCTCACCACCATGGATAGGTGGAGCGGTTCATTGTAGTTGCCATCAGGGAATCATCCCGGCCACAACTCCATCCTTCCCTGAATCATGGACTCGTACACGTAAGTTCAACATCTATCTTTTCTCTGATAAAAGGTCGTTTCATGCTATTATAGATCCTTCTCTTTTTATTATTTCAGTAACTCGATGGACACCACAAAGGGTTAAAGGCTTGGACCAGTGGGTTTAGAAGATCTTGGATATTACCACGCCTGAGACCCGCCGGTGGAAAGAACTGGCCCTCAAATACGGGTGGAATGCCAAAATCAAGGTAAGTTGATTCGCGAAACTAATCTCATCTTTACCTCATTTTAGTGTATAAGAAAGTTGGTTAAGTTCTTTTTCCGTTATATTTAGGTCTTACACAGGGCTCTGTTACCATCCCCAAGGAGGACGTATTGGCTAATCCCGCAGAGGCTGCGAGGTTGCTGAATGAGGCCTTCACTCGAACAAGGGCCATCGGATCAGCTTCTAATACAAGTGCTTCCTCTCGGAGTCCCCTGCCGGAGAGAAAGCAACCAAAAAAGGCGGTGCTCCTCCTCGATCGAGGGCAAAAGTAAAAAAGGTAAAGTGAGCTACGCCCGAGCCAGTTGTAGCTATTGTGGTGATTGATGATGATGAGGCTTCCCTATAGAGGAAAACAACGAACTTCATCAGCTCAATAGAATGCTCAATCTGAAGAGCTTGTAACACCAATCCAGGACGACATCCAAGCGCTCTGGGGAGAGTGTGATATAGTGGAGAATGCCAATTCTCGCTTTCAAGCCCCAATTGCTGCTCCTGGTACTATGGGGCTGAGTACCGGGACTATTCCGTCTTTTGTTGATGAGCAACCTACAACCAGCACTACCTTTGACGCAATTGCTTCTCAACCCACAACAGCATCAGCTTCATCTTTTTCTACGCCGCCAGTCATACCTTCGTCGCCAGCAACTGATACATCAACCCTACCGGCCGCCGACACTTAATAGGAGGATCTTCCCTCTCCCTAGTCCCTAGACCATGTGAATTTGGGGCACACATATTCTCCCCCCTACAGATCCCTAGAGGAGAAGGAACGTCTCCCTCTCGGCCTCAATCGAGTGCTATCTATTGTCCCGGTCGGTGGAACCTGCCAATTACCTAAAGCCGTTGGGTTAAGAGAAAGACAAGAATAAAATACACTCTTTCGGGGGAGTGTATGATAAATCATTCCATGCACGACGCAGCAACAATATGGTACTCGTTCTCTTTGCTATTTATTTTCTTCTAATTTGTTATGGAAGGATTTCTAACTTGGATTTTTGCTTCATAGGCCAACTTACTTTCCTCCGAGGGACTTCAAAAGTTGATCCTCGATAAAGAAATACTCACATCCGAGCGTGATCAACTATTGGCCGAGCGAGACAAAATTGTTGCCCGCCTCCCGGCACTGGAAGCACAAGCTGATGAAGCCGGTGAGTTGGCGGCTCGGTTGCAGCAGAGAGAACAAGAAGTGATGGCCCTTAGCCAAGAAGACTCCTAGTTAAATAATCATTTTCAAGAAGCCAAGGCTAAGCGGTTTGTGGTCCCAAATGTCGTATTTGCTGCTTCCGAGTGCAAGGTTGCCTCTATTGAGAGATTGAATAATTTGGAGGCAGCTTTGAACTCCAAAGCTGAAGAGGCTACTGCTGCTGAAGAGAAGCGTGCCCAGATGGAGGAGAAGTACAAGAAGGTCATGGAACACAATAAGGATCATATCTCCACTATCCATGACCTTGATCTCAACCTTAAGGCCACACGATCCAAGCGGAATAGCCTTTCAACCGAGGTTGATCAGCTTAAGTCAGAACTCTAGCGCCGAGCGGATTCCCTCACTGTTTAGAAAACATATTCAATGTATAGCATGAGGAGAAAAACTTTGGAAGAGTCAAAAGCGGGCATCATTGACTTTGATGCCGAGATTGCCAATGCTCGAGAGCTGGAGTCAACTGCTCGGAGGTGCCTCTTAGTTCGACCCGATGCAACTGATCTTCTGGTTTCGGTTCCGAGTTCTCGAGAACTGATGAGTAACTTGAAGGGGATGATGATAAAGGCCAAGATCCCGAGCTGGCGACAAATCCGCCTGCTTCTCCTAGGGGCGCAAACGCTTCTATTTCCCCAAGTTCTGGGGGCACAGTAGTTTAGTTTTGCTTTTTTTTCTTTCTGTTATTTTCTTTTCATATTTTTTTAGTTGTGCAGCTTGGCATGTTTTGTTATATAAAAGTGCTTTTGTTTAAGAACTGTGCAAAGTTTTTTTTTTGCGTTGAATTATGCAAGGGTTCGGGTGTATTTTCCCTCGATAGCATTTGAGTTCCGGGCATAAATTCTTCTGGAACCACTCCTTTACTGTGAGAGGTTCATAATAGAGGGCCCTCTTATGTTTACGGTGCTCCTGAAAAAAGACGTCTCTTGTTCATTATGACACTAGCATTTGAAGTAATTGATTAACTTTCAAACGATAAAATTAATTCGTCGTTTGGAAAAGATACAAGATAAAAATAAAAAGACTTTACTTTATTCCTCCCATTTTCAAAAGTACATAAGCATATGTTGTGCTGAAAAAAAATTGCCATTACATGTCTCTAATTTGTACAAGTTGTTTCTACCGGGCTAGTTGTGCAGTTCCCGGAGCCGATGATACATCTTTGTTCCCTAATTTTGTAGTCCCAGTTTATGTGGCATTCAGGTTGTTGTATTCTCATATTATTCCCCCAGTGTTCGAATGTGAAGAATGCAAATTGGAGCACTAGAAATCTTGCTCCTTTGAAGATTCCATTAGTGAATGGTTGGATAATCTTTGGTCCGGCAGCAACTTTATTTCCCATTAGAAACTTTTCTACCGAGCCAAAGATGATCTAACCACCCCAGTGGCTTGTAGTGAATGGGAACTTGTGAACAGCCGGATAGCTTTTGGTCCGATAGCAATCTTTTTCCCCGTTAGGAACTTTGCTATCGAGCCAAAGACTATCTAACCATCCCATAGTAGCTTATCGTTTCCATTCCTTGTTGTTTAAAGGTCTTATTTCTGCTGATAGTGTTTCCTTCGTAGTATGCTTTCCGTTGCTTCCTTGTTAAAAACCTTGCCAGAAAAACCCAATTGGGACAAAACTAGACAAAAAGAAAAAGAGCGCAACACATATTTTCAGTATAAGTGGTGCTCATCAGCAATAATACCTTTTGAGGTGTGCCACATTCCATTTGCTCGGCAATTTACTCCGTCTTGATTTTCCAGTTCATAAGATCCTTTCCCGGTGACAACTCAAACCCGGTAGGGGCCTTCACATGTTGGACCTAGCTTTCCTGCATTAAAATCTCGGGTGTTTTGAGTTATTTTTCTTAAAACCAAGTCCCCCATTTTTAAATAATGGAGACTGGCTCTTCAATTATAGTATCTTTCCATTCTTTGTTTTTGAGCCACCATCCTTATATGTGCCAAGTCCCTACGTTCGTCAAGCAGATCCAATCTAACCAGCAACGCTTCGTTATTTGCTTTTTCGTCCGCTCGGAAGTATCTCGTGGTAGGTTCTCCCACTTCAATCGGGATCGGGGCTTCTGCTCTGTATATGAGAGAGAAAGTCATCTCTCCAGTGCTTGACTTGGCCGTCGTTCGGTATGCCTATAGCACTCCCGGTGACTCTTTGGGCCATTGCCTTTGGCTGCTTCCAATCACTTTTTGAGATTTTGAATAATCACCTTATTTGTCGATTCCGCTTGACTGTTTGCGGCTGGTATGGCGAAAATGTGATTCTTTTGATTTTCAAGTCTTTAAGTAAATTTGTGACTTTTGCACCTATAAATTGGTCGCGTGCTATTTCCTTCGGTTTTTCGAACCTGCAAATTATGTTCTCCCACAGGCTGATTTAATGCGAAGCGCTTGGGATACCTTGGGTTTCTCGGGTAGTTTGTCATGCTCAAGATAGTCGATGATCTCATTTCTTTCACATTTGATAGCTGGTCAGAAATGTCCTCGATGGCTTTAATTTTGTTGGGATTGACTTCGATCCCCCTTTGTGACACTAGAAAACCTAAGAACTTACCGGAGCTCACACCGAATGCACACTTTGGGGGTTAAGCTTCATGTTGTGCTTCCTTAGGATATCAAAGGTTTCTTGGAGGTGCTTCAGATGATCACCTGCATTCAAAGACTTAACCAGCATATCATCTATGTAAACTTCCATTGTTTTTCCTATTTTCTTTTTAAACATTTTGTTCACAAGCCTCTGGTAAGTGGCTCCGGCGTTCTTAAACTCGAAAGGCATCACATTGTAGCAATATTTGCCAAAGTTCGTTATGAACGAAGTCTTTTCCTGATCCTATGGGTTCATTTTGATTTGGTTGTACTCGGAATAGGCATCGAGAAAACTTATCAACTTGTGCCTGGCCTTCACATCAATCATTTGATCAAAATTTGGCTATGGGAACAAGCCTTTTGGGCATGCCTTACTCAGATCCTTATAATCTAACTCACATGTAAAATTTATTATTCTTTTTTGGAACTACTACTACATTAGCTAGCCAGTTGGGATACTTTACCTCTTCTATTGAACCGATATCAAGCAATCGAGTTACCTCTTCTTTAATAAACTTGTTTCTAACCTCAACAATTGGGTGTTTCTTCTGCCTTACCGGAATGATGTTTGGATCCAGGCTTAACTTGTGCACGGCCACCTCTAGCGGAATACCTGTCATATCCGCATGCGACCACGTAAAACAATCAACATTAAATTTAAGAAATTATATAAACCCTGACCTGAGCTCGGGGTTTAATCCTGTCTCCAAGTGGAATTTCTTCTCTAAGAACTTCTCGAACAATGCGACTTGTTCGAGCTCTTCTGTTGTGGATTTGGTTGCATCCGTTTCTTCTAGTACCCGAAAATACCTTGGTACCTGAAAATATTCCGACCGCTCTTCTCCTTTGTGGACTTTGTTTGGCTCGGGAGTAGGGGTCAGTTTATGTAATTGCTATGTCGCATGTTCCCTCAAACATGGTCGTCTTCATGACCCCTTCGGTGTTTGTAGGCAGTAGGATCTCCCCTCGGGGTGTCACATTTGCTAAGTTGAACCCGGTGAAGAGCTTTGTGGCCGGAATGATGCTTCCAGTTAGCTTGGCTTGTTCCAGCACTCCCCATTGGATAATATAGGCTGAATTCCTTGGGTCCATCAAAACACGTTTCATTTTAAAATGTAAAACATTAAGAGAAATTACCAGGGCATCATTGTGCGGTAGTAGGAGTCCATCACTGTTATAAAATCTTTAGTAAATGTGGAAGTCCACTACTCCGACTACTTTCACCCATAATATAAATAACCTCCCACTACTCATCACCATTATGATTGTAACTCTTATACCTCCATAACCACTTCCCATGATCTTCCCCCATGATTTCAATTGTTAATGTCATGTTTAAGACAATTATTTTGTAACCTTCATATGTAATAGTATAAATAGAGGCATGAAATGTGAGATGGAACATACTTGAACACTTGATGAAATAAGAAAATTATCTCTTCTTCTCTTATTCTACTTATCTTCTTGTTTTATATTGTTACTTTGAGCTACATTTTTTAACACGTTATCAACACGAAGTCTTTAACTTCAAGATTGAATTCCACTTGCAAAGGTATATATCTACAACCTAGTGTTCAAATTATCAAATTGTTGCTACGCATTTCTTTTATGTGGAACCTACTTCTTTTGGATTTACTCAATTAGAATTATGTGTTGTCTTGTAAAAAGGAAATATGATAATTATACGAAGTGCATTATGTTTAATGCCAATTGTTGACATGTTTGTCAGAATAGTTAAGATTAGTTGAAATAGTTTTTCCTACTATTAATACTTAATCAAATGACTTCCCGATTTCTTTCCTTACGACTAATGGCTTTCGAAAAAAAAATGTTTTTGTTTATTTTGAAGAATTATATGTTTATATTTATTATTGCGGCATAGCTAATTCCTGTATTTTTATGGTGATTAACTAGCCAATTGATGTTATTATTTTTATGGGATATGATCAGATTGACTCTTTGATGAAAATATTTTTGTTTATTTCATTTTACTATTTCTAATTCATTTATTTTCTTTGATAGTTTTTACTATGTCGAATTTGTCAAAGCTTGAGTTTGTGGCACTTGAAATTTTTGGATAGAATTACCTATCATGGGTTCTCGATGCTGAGATTCACTTAGCTGCTAAAGGCCTTGGTAACACCATTACTCAGGGTAATGAGGCATCAAGCCAGGACAAAGCGAAGGCCGTGGTTTTCTTTCGTCATCATTTGGATGAAGGTTTGAAGGTTGAATATTTAACAGTGAAAGATCCACTTGAATTGTGGACTGGCCTGAAGGAAAGGTATGGGCACCTTAAGGCTACGGTGTTGCCAAGGGCTCGATATGAGTGGATGCATTTACGGTTGCAAGATTTTAAGATCGTAAGTGAGTATAACTATGTTATATTTCGAACAACTTCCCAATTGAAATTATGTGGGGAAGTTATGAATGATGAGGATCTTGAGCCAAAATCTGTCGATGAATGTAGACAGAGAAATGATCGGCCAAAATGGAAAAATACAATTCATGCGGAATTAGCTTCACTCGAAAAACGTAAAGTTTTCGGACCAATAGCCCGAACGCCTGAAGGTGTCAAGCCAGTGGGATACAAATGTATTTTTGTGTGAAAACGAAATGAGAAAGGTGAAGTACTAAGATATAAAGCACGACTTGCGGCACATGGGTTTTCGCAAAGGCCTGGCATTGATTATACGGAGATATATTCTCCTATGGTAGATGCAATTACCTTCAGGTATCTAGTAAATCTGGCAGTCCATGAAAAGCTTGATATGCGTTGATGGATGTTGTCACAACCTACTTATATGGCTCACTGGACAATTAAATTTTTATGAAATCCCTGAAGGATTTAAAGTTCCTAAAGCACATAAAAGTTCAAGAGAAACTTGTTCAATAAAGCTTCATAAATCCTTATACGGATTGAAACAATCAGGGAGGATGTGGTACAATCGCCTTAGCGAGTATTTGCTAAAGGAAGGATACAAAAATGACCGTATTTGCCCTTGTATCTTTATTAAGAGGGCTGGATCTGAATTTATCATCATAGCTATGTATGTTGATGACTTGAATATCATTGGCACTTCTAAAGAGCTTCCAAAGGCTGTAGAGTGTTTGAAGAAATAATTTGAAATGAAATATCTTGGTAAGACAAAATTTTGTCTTGGCCTCCAAATTGAGCATGTACCAAATGGAATTTTTGTCCATCAATCAACATACATTGAAAAGGTTTTAAAGCGATTTTACATGGATAATGCACATCCATTATGTACCCCAATGGTTGTGAGATCACTTGACATAAATAAAGATCCATTTCGGCCTCAAGAAAATGATGAAGAGCTCGTTGGTGATGAAACTCTATATCTTAGTGCATTGGGGCACTGATGTATCTTGCCAACAATACTCGACCAGATGTTGCTTTTGCAGTGAGCTTCTTAGCAAGATTGAGCTCCTCCCCAACAAGAAGACATTGGAATGGTGTTAAGCATATATTTAGATATCTTCGGGGAACCATAGATATGTGATTGTTTTATTCTAATGAATTCAAGTAAGAAATGATTGGCTATGCCGATGCATGTTATTTGTCTGATCCACATAAAGCTCGATCTCAAACATGATATTTGTTTACATATAGAGGTAATGGCTATATCATGGCGTTTAATGAAACAAATAATAGCTGCCACATCTTCAAATCATGCTGAGATAATAGCCATTCATGAAGCTAGTCGGGAATGTATTTGGTTGAGATCAATGACTCAGCATATTCAGGAAATGTGTGGTTTTCTTATGAAAAGGGATAATCCAACAACACTATATGAAGACAATGATGCTTGTATTGCTCAACTGAAAGGAGGATACATCAAATGAGATAGATTAAAGCATATTTCACCAAACTTCTTTTTCACGCATGATCTTCAACAAAATAGTGAAAGTAATGTTCAACAGATTCGTTCATGTGAAAATTTGGCTGATCTGTTCACTAAGGCTTTACCAACCTCAACATTTGAGAAGTTGAGACAGAAGATTAGAAGGAGACGTCTTCGAGAAATAAAGTGATATTTTCATGAGGGGGAGTAAGATACGCGTTGTACTCTTTTTCCCTTAGCCTAGGTTTTGTCCCATTTGGTTTTACTGGTAAGGTTTTTAACGAGGCAGCAAATAAAGCGTATTATAGATATGTGTACTCTTTTTCCTTCACTAAAATTTTTTCCCACAGGGTTTTTTCTTAGTAAAGTTTTAACGAGACATATTATCTATTTTTTGGACATCCAAGGGGGAGTGTTATAAATTTTTTTAGTAAATGTGGATGTCCACTACTCCCACTACTTTCACCTATGATGTAAATAACCTCCCACTACTCATCACCATTATGATTGTAACTATCACACTTCCATAACTCCTCCTCATGATCTTTCCCATGATCTCAATTGTTAATGTCATGTTTAAGACAATCATTTTGCAACCTTCATATGTAATAGTATAAATAGAGGCATGTTATGTGAGATGTGACACACTTGAACACTTGATGAAATAAGAAAGTTGTCACACCTCTTTTTTTTACGGCGCTTTAACATACTCCCGGCGAAAGGGATATATATATATGTATAAGCGTAAA
>MU684776.1:3383-35931 GCA_026770625.1 Nicotiana glauca
ATTTAATTATTATTGTTAATTTGAATTGAAGCAAAACCCTTTTATTTGTGAAAATGGAAGGAAATTTCTGGAATTTGATGTATTTAAAAAGGATTTTTAAATCGGTAATCTAATTGGCTGGCCTGACAGCGGTGTCCGGCGCCACCACGACCCTTAGTGGATTTTGGGTCGTGACAAATAGACACAACAAAGAAAAATTTCTACCCCAGTTTGGTGGCTGGGCACATCATGTTACCAAATATTACTAAAAATTTGAAAGCTAGAACCTGAATTGTACTTCCCTTGTTCTCCAGGCGGGCGCCTGACTGCTGAACTCGAAATGTATTCCCTTGTTCTCCAGGTGGGCGCCTGATTGCTGAAACTTGAAATGTATGCCTCAGTTCTCCAGGCGGGCTCCTGATTGCTAAAACTTGAAATAAATACCTCTATTCTCCAGGCGGGCTCCTGATTGCTAAAACTTGAAATGTATTCCCTTGTTCTCCAGGTGGGCGCCTGATTTCAACAAAAATAGACAAAACAAAGAAAATTTTCTGCCCCAGTTTGGTGGCTGGGTATAAATATGAGTGTAAAACTAAATCATGTTATCAAATATCTATAAGAACTTGAAAGATAAAACTTGAATTATACTCCCTTGTTCTCTAGGTGGGCGCCTGATTGCTGAACTTGAAATGTATTCCCTGGTTCTCCAGGTGGGCGCCTGATTGCTGAGCTTGAAATGTATTCCCTTATTATCCATGTGGGCGCCCGATTACAAAAACTTGAAATATATTCCCTTGTTATCCAGGTGGGCGCCTGATTGCCGAAATTTGAAATATATTCCCTTGTTATCCAGGTGGGCGCCTGATTGCCAAAACTTGAAATGTATTCCCTTATTATCCAGGTGGGCACCCGATTGCTAAAATTTGAAATATATTCCCTTGTTATCTAGGTGGGTGCCTGATTGCTAAAATTTGAAATATATTTCCTTGTTATTCAGGTGGGCGCCTGATTGCCAAAAACTTGAAATGTATTCCCTTGTTCTCCAGGTGGGCGCCTGACAACTGAATTGAAATGTATTCCCTTGTTCTCCAGGTGGGCGCCTGACTGCTGAACTCGAAAAGTATTCCCTTGTTCTCCAGGTGGGCTCCTGATTGCTGAAATTGAAATGCATTACCTTGTTCTCCAGGTGGGCGCCTGATTTCAACAGAATAACAAACAAAGAAAATTTCTTGCCCCAGACTGGGCACGTAGGTGAGTGTTAAACTGAATTATTTTACCAACTATTATAAGAATTTGAAAGCTAAGCCCTATTATCCAGGGAGGTCCTGACAACTCCTAACAATTACGAACTTAAATTATATCTTCTAAAGGTATTACTCCGACTACACTTGTTATCAAAAGGGTCTTAAACTACTCTTCATTATCCAGGTGGGTCCTGACAACTTCTAACTAAACGACAATTTTAACCTAAGTTATATCTACTAAAGGTACGACTTCCACTATATCTTGTTATCTAAACCGACCTTAAAACTATATCCCATTATCCAGGAGGGTCCTGAAAACTCCTAATTGAATCCCATCTTAAACATGAAAGCTTTGAAACCAACTTATGCTCTTTTAGGGTACATTTATGCCACATTATGCTATTCATGATTGTTTTGAAATTTAAACTAAGTCCCATTTTCCAGGAGGGCCCTAAGAATTTATGGTCAAACTTGTTTTGGTGCTTGCTTTTTCCCTAAGGAGGGTTTCTCCGAAACTAACGAAAACTTTCTGCCCCTGTTTCAATCAAAGAAAAATCTTGTCAGTTTAAAATGTGGTGGTTGGTTTGTGGCCTTGAACTTTGAGGGAGATTGCTCCTTCAACTTCCCATGATGACTGACTTCCACTCGAAGACCTTGCTTGTTTATTGGCTAACCACTTTCTCCATCACCCTTATTATAGAAAATACCTCTTCTCTGTTCAAACCCAATATCCTCTATTTGTCACATTGCATGAACTGACATCTACCCAACCTTTGTGTCTCACATGAATCCCAAAGCACGACCATTGCCCCCACTCCGTGTGTATGTTGTTCTTTCTTGACTTAAACTACTAGCCTTGACCTTGAGGTCTGTTGCTCCTTCACTTGTCATGATAACTGATTTCCATTCGAAGACCCTGCTTGTTCCTTGACTAACCACTTTCTTTGTAACCCTTGACGCAGAGAATATCTCTGATCCTTTCACCAAACACCCTCCATCTTGTTTCATTGTTCATGAATTGATATGTACCAAACCTTTCGTGTTTCACCGAAAATACTTTTAATCCGTTCACCTAACACCCTCCATCTATTGCATTATATGAACTGACATCTACCCAGCCTTTGTATTTCACACGAATCCCAAAGCACGTCAATTGCCACCCACTAAGATGTATGTTGTTCTTTTCTTGACTTAAACCCCTGGTCCAGTCCTTGAGGTCTACATCTCCCCCATTTGCCATGATAACTTTGACTTCTGCTTGGAAGGTTTTGCTCGTCACTGGTTTAACACCCTTTTATCAAGATTATCACAGGAAATACCTTTGATCTGTTTGCCCTAACCCTTCATTTGTTGCATCATTCATGAATTGACATATACCAAGCCTTTGCATTCCACAAGGATCCCAAAGCATGTTGATTGTTTCCAACTCAGTGAGCCTGCTATTCTTTCCTGACTTGACGCTTTGATGCAATTGGAAAGCTGGTGGCAAATTTTGAAGTCATTCATCACTTGTGCTGACCCAACAGACTCAGGAAGAGGAAGTAAACAAGAGAAAAGGAACAGAGCAGAGGACAATGGAAAGAGATGATTCCTAACAAGAAAACTGCAAAATAGAAACCTATCGGATGTGGATACCAACTCTAATGACCATGACATGAACCTGCGGCCTATTCTGTCAAGCAAATCTGATGTCCATCTCTTGTCGTACCTTTTCACCGTGAAACTGGGCTTCAATGCTCCGCTTATCCCATCTAATTCACAATCCTTATTTGACTTGTAGTGCCCGAAGGGTTTTCACTATCAAGCCTCTCTCATTTTGGTCTTTCTCTAAACTCACCGTCGCCTTATGGTGCCGTGAAGGTTTTCACCAATAAGACTCTCTCATTTTTTTATTTCTCTCACTTTCATCACCTTGTGTACCTGTGAGGGTTCTCATCAACAAGACTCTCTCATTCTTCATTTCCCTTGTTTAGACCGGAGTGTTGCCCCTGATATGATTCACCTCTACTGGCTTGATTTGGCATCTCTCGAAGACTGATCAGAAGGTCTTTCTTTGGACTGTAATGTAGGCTTTTGGACGGGGTTAGAAAGAAAGGTTATCAAAGGCTCAAAAACAATTCGATGTGGGTTCAAAATTACAACTTTCGGAATCAAATCTCTTGCACAACCACAACTTCTGCCCCAGTTTCTTTCTTGGGGACTTTTGGATTTTTATTTTGGTGTGACTGAACCTCAAAGAGAGGCTGCCTACGTATCCTTTCGGAATCAAGTCAAACGTAGTTCGGGCATAAAATTACTTCATTGTTGCGATCTTTCCTTTCTTCCACTTTTCTCTTCTTTCTTTCTTTTCTCCTTTTGTTGTTTTGTTTTTTTTTTCTTCTTTTCTTTTTCCTTATTCTTTTCTTCTCTTTTTCTCTTTTTTTTTTCTTTTCTTCTTCCTTCACTTACTTTCCATGCTTATGTTTACAAATTCTATCATTGATTCCAAAAGAGGGGTATGAAAGAAAATAAATGAGGCTCAAAGGGGTAACAAAGGATAAAGTGTTTAGATAGCAGAACAAAATGCCTTCGTCATTCCAATCTTCAAAATATGCAAAGTATAAGCAACACAATTAAACAAACCAAGGAAAACATTTGCAACATTTTGAGTGCACTAGACTTGATAACCATATCCGGACATTTGCCTTCTACATCTGTTGAATTCAAGGCACCATTGGACAACACTCTCACTTTCCTTACCACGAAAGGCCCCAGACAATTTGGCAAACTTGCCTTTAGGGTTTCTTTATGTTCTATATGCCCCAGTTTCACACGGTTCGGGCTTCAAATGATCTTAAAGTGTTATTATTTCCTTCAAGTGCCCCTACATCCTCAACATTATTTCATTGCCTCATGACTAAACTGTCTTCTAAAACCAGGCTGAGATTTATATGTGCATGTCATGTCACTGGAACCAGCATGAAAAGAATTGTAGAAAGAAAAGAGAACTAAATAAAAGAAAATAGCTAGAAATAACAGAAAACAGGAAATTGCATCAGACAGCGATGAAATGGTTCGAACAACAAGACAAGCAAACTAGGGTTACAACCCTGGAACAAACCTAGACAACACTAAACGAGCTACTACGACTAAACAAAACAGGCGAAATGAAAGGATAGAAGGGTTTGAGTCACAAGACAATATCCGTATTACAACCCTGAAATAACCGGACAATAGAAACGACAACAAAATAAACCACCAAAACTCCAATCCGACTGACCAAGAAATGGAGCGCCTTCCCAATTACCAAGCACGGCATCTTAGCCACTGAGTTTAGCATCAATATTGCCAAGACCGTTATCAATTTTAATCAACAAGTTCCCAAGAGGATTCACATGCTCCCTGCCACTTTCATGGACCACAATTACCCCTTTTTGAATCATTCTCTCTATTTCCCTTTTCAAAGAGCGACAATCTTCAATACTATCCCCCTGGACATTAGAGTGGTACATGCATCGTACAGCAGGATCAAAGCCTTTTGCATATAAGTCTGGAATATATCCGAGGAGCGGCTCAACCAGGCCAGAATGCTATAACTTTTCAAACAAACTTGTGTAGGATTCTCCGATGGGCGTGAAATCACCTTTCTGCTTTTGTTTCCCCCTGTCACACCTCCTTTTGCACATCACCCCGAAGGATAGTGTATAAGGGAGTTTTTCCAATTAAAGGACAATCGAAATGGGATTTGTTATTAAGATTTAGAGTCGCCACTTGGGAGATTAATGGTGTCCTAAGTCATCGGTTAAATCCCGAATCGAGGAAATTATCGACTCTATTTAACAGTCCGCGATCCAGAAATCCGAGTAAGGAATTCTGTTAACCCGGGAGAAGGTGATAGGCATTCCCGGATTTCGTGGTTCTAGCACGGTCGCTCAACTGTTGTATTTGATTTTATTTGATTTCAAAACATCTTCTAACTTATATGCCTTTTATTAGTAACCTGCTTTTATTTTTATTTTAATAAGAATTGCAACGTCGTGAAAATGCGTCTCGAACCATGTCGCACTAGTGCACCCGTGGTTGTCAACACATTTTGACTCCGTTGAGATTTAGATTTGGGTCACATAAATGTGCACCCGTATTTAAGAAAGTAAGATTATTAAAAACGCGCCTAAAGTGACTAACGCGTCATTATTTTGGGGAAGGCCGTGAAATTTGCTAAACGGCCCATCCCGAAGTCTAAGTATTTGTATAAACATTTACCGAGGGACCCGCAATTTATTTGTTTTATTTAGCGAGGCTCATCTCGTTTGATTAGCAAAAAGGCAAACCTAAAGCAATCTAGGATTTTCCATTTTTTATTCTCTAAAAATCAACGCTTTTCACAGGATGTAGAGTTTCAATAATCTTGGGCTTTGAAATCAGCCTGGGCAGCAAATGAATACAACTTGCTCTGATCTTGAACTTGCCCAGTTTTAGGCTTCGGATGTTACCCTTGGGCCCAGGCCTCAGCTTATACCACTTGGACCTTACATTAATCAAATTAAAATGGGTCATGGGCCTGGATGTTTTCCACCAGCCAGCATTGAGCCCAAACATTTCCAGTCCAGTTAAAGTTAGCCAAACTTTTATAAACAATTAATGACTCGAAACTTCCCAATTCATGTCCATAAACAGGGATTCAACAATTCACATTCATAAACAATTAAACGGGGATTATTTCTAATGGGTTAACTAAATCATTCAAAACAACCTGGTGATGATTATCAATTCAAACTACCAATGCGTTACCTATCAGTCAGATCCAGCCTTAAACGATCGTGAAATTTGATAAACGATTTACCAATTAACACTGATTATGAACCAATTCCACAGTCAATTCCAAACTAACTCAAAGCTCACATTATTTTAGACGTCTTCTGATTTCAAAGGCACACCTACACAAATCGAAACTGAACTATGATATGGCTGAATATTCTCTAATTTGACAGTCCAATAGTTCTATGAGCATGTGTAAATGAAAACAATGAAAACAGCTAAATCCTATTATAGTATAATAACTAATGTGACAACTAACTTCATTTTAGTCAATATACTAACTTAAGCACCCATAGTCAATCAAATAACAGTCCACAGCTCAATTACAGTCCAATTAAACACATTCCAGTAACAAGTAAACTACAAATCTAACCTATAGTCAGCTATTATTACATCATGATCCAAGCATCTCAGAAATGGTTCTAATTAAACAGTCCTTAACATGATACAAATAAACCAAATCAAGGTTGGGCAACATGCGTATTACTGTCCTGATTATAACATGAGCAAAAATTTGAAATGTGACTTCATTTCATTCCAATTAAGGGTTACATCAGGGTAGATTCAAATGTGTACCTGAAAATCAAGTCAAAATGAAATAGAAGAAGAGAATCAGCAGCAATAACAACTCCCAGCAGCAAACTCAGTAGTGAATCAACCCAGGAAATGATATCAAATGATCCAGAAGAAGTTTCACACCAAATCAAACATAAAACCCAATCAAAACAGCTTGAATAGAACCAAACCAATCAAAACAGCTTGAATAGACCAACACTTGACCAAAATCAACTTATAGGAATCTAAATTCACTTGAAAACAACTCAGTAAAGGAACTGAATCTCCAGTAGCCTAGTATTAGACTAGGAAATGAGAATCACTATCTAAGAGCTGAAATTATCCTACAATTCCTAGTAGAGTAGTACCTTTTTTGGATTTTTGAAGGTTTTCTCTTGTTTTAGGGTTTTGAATATTTGAATTTCAAAATCAGATCTGGAGATTAGAGAGAGAGTTTTTGGAGGCTGCCCAACTTGTTTTTCAAGGTAAAGGGGACTGCCTTTATAGGCAAGGATCATGCAGCCTCCCCTTTTCTGTTTTCCTTTTAGTCCTCCTTTATTTTTCAATTTTTTACTACTTAGTCTTTCTTTTACTGAATTGTGTCACAATTTAGCACACCTATCCTTTGAATTTTCTCTTAAAACCCCTTCTAGAAAGTCCTAGGGAGTTCCATTTTCAGTTACTACAATATTCCCCTGTCTATAATGCTTAAATTACCTTTTATGGATCTGAAAATTAACAGATCAAACCAAACCAACCCCCTTCCTACCCTAGTAGCTGGTCTAGAGTTAACCATGGCTAAACAAAGTTCTGTCCTTATCCAGCTATAACCAAAAATCCTAAAAACTAAGCTAATTAAACAATTAAGTCTAAGGATCCAGTAGGCGCGTAATCAAGCAAATTGGAACTAAATCATATTACCAAAAGATGCTCAGGAATCACACAAAATCAAACTAGAAAAGAAAATCAAAAATAAGAAACATCAAACAAAAATTAACAAAACCCAAACATTCTTAATCACTCAATCATAGTCACACAAAATCAAATAAAAAATAGAACGGAATTAAATCAAAACTAAGATGCAAACAAAATCGATTACAACCCTAAACCTCTGAATTAATTAAAAGGAAGAAGAAACTTACTAATTCTTGGACCTAAAAACTCGGCAAACACAGGTTCAAATAGAACACTTTGGCCCTTTGAAGCTCAAGATTAAATTGACATTCTGGACCACTTCGAAGGAAGTCAATGACTTATGAGGCACGAGGAAGGCACAAAGGTCACAGGGTGTTGGTTTGAGGTTGAACACTGGCAGCGCCACCACCGGAAAACCTTAGGGCGGCGCTAGGTTTCGTCAATTTGAAGGGTTCCAATGGGATTTAATGGGAAGTGTTTGGAGATTTGGGATGGAGATGCGAAGAGGGCTCAGGGGTGTGATTTTGGCGGCGTTTGACCGCCGACCGCCGCCGTGAGCGAATTCCGGCGGGCAACATATGGTGGTCCATGGCGGAGGTGGGTGGGTGTACGAGGAGGGAGGTCCTGGTCTCTAGGGTTTCAGAGACTTAGGACATTTTTATTTAATCCCTATAACTAATCGTGGTTGTTGGATGCTAATAGATGAATGACCGAGATAAACTTAGATCTAAGTAACTCGAAACGACGTCATTTGCATGCAATACTACGTCGTTCGAATATTCCTGAGGCCCGAAAAGAATTGGATTGGGCATTGGGGTGACTTGGGCCTGGGGTAGAGCATTTGTTTTGGGCTAATCCGATTTGGCCCAACATTGGGTCTTCAATTAAGACCACCCTTTTTTATTGTTTTTCTTTTATTTCTTTTTATTTATTTTTGTTTTCATTTTGTATTTTTTATATTTTATAAAAATGCAAAAAATTAAAACGAAACCTAACTTATTTCCAAAATTAAGCTAATTGATTCCTAAAATTGTTTAAAATATATTTCATAAAATTTTTAACAATTAACAATTAAGAATGCAAAAGTGGACTATTTTTGTTATTTTCTTTATATTTTGTTCTAAAACAACTTAACCCCTAATTAATACTAAAAATATGAAATTAAATCCTAAATAAAAAAATATATTTTTTGTATTTTTTATATAAATTAAAATGCACAAATAAAATGCAAACAATTAACAGAAAAACACAAAATTCACAAAATTGTAAAATAATGAAAGAAAAATCATTTTGTTTGAATTTTTGGGAATAATTCATAGATAGGGCAAAAATCACGTGCTCACAGTTGCCTCCCTTTGCTCGGAAACATGAAGAGTTTTCGGGCAAAGATAAGTGAGCAAATACGAGCGATTTTTGCCTGTTTGAATATTCCGTGTGAAGCATTTTTGAAAACCGCCTGACCGCACCCTACTTTGGAGTTTACCTACATATCCCTGGCTAAAAAGGAATCAGGTCAGTGTAGTTCGGGAAGGTTTGGTAGCTGGGACTACCGGGAGCTGTGATTTCATTGCTGTTGCTGCTGCTACTACTCGATGACCTCCTTATTACACCGTGTAAAAATAAAAAGAAGCTAGCCTAAGCTATGATCTATGAATTACAAAAGTTCCTATCTATGTCTTCAAACTTGCTCTTGTGTTGCCTTGAACTTGTATTCTTTCAATAGAATCCTTGTTGTTGTCGCGAACTGTGATTGGCGATGTTTTGCCATTTTTCCGAGTGATGCTTGACTACTGAAATTTGAAATATGTGCCTCTATTCTCCAGGCGGGCTCCTGATTGCTGAATTTGAAAAGTATTCCCTTGTTCTCCAGGTGGGCTCCTGACTGCAACAAAATAGATAAACAAGCAAAATTTCATGCCCCAGTTTGGTGGCCGGGTAGACTTGTGAGTTGTTACCTAATCTACTGGTATGATGGTGAGAAAAAAATGAAAGACTTGATTGGCATATACGACCCTTGTGAGTAAAACTATTTGACTAAGATTTTTATCCTAGGAGAAAATTCATCAGACTAGGTTTTTCGTTATCTTAGGAGAAAGATTCATCAGACTAAGATGTCGACCCTAGGAGAAGATTCATCATACCAGGTTTTCTATCTTAGGAGAAAAATTCATCAGACTAAGATTGGGGTCCTAGGAGAACGGTCGTCAGAATAGGTCCATTTTGCTATCATAGGAGAAAGATTCATCAGACTAAGATGCTGATCCCAGGAGGCGGTTCCTAAGACTAGGGTGTTTTGCTGTCTTAGGAGAAAGATTCATCAGACTAAGATTTTGACTCTAGGAGAAGATTCATCAAACTAGGTCTATTTTGTTATCTTAGGAGAAAGATTCATCAGACTAAAATTTTGACTCTAGGAGAAGGTTCATCAGACTAGGTCTATTTTGTTATCTTAGGAGAAAGTTTCATCAGACTAAGATTCTGACTCTAAGAGAAGGTTCATCAGACTAGGTCTATTTTGTTATCTTAGGAGAAAGTTTCATCAGACTAAGATTCTGATCTAAGAGAAGATTCATCAGACTAGGTCTATTTTGTTATCTTAGGAGAAAGATTCATCAGACCAAGATTTTGACTCTAGGAGAAGGTTCATCAGACTAGGTCTATTTTGTTATCTTAGGAGAAAGTTTCATCAGACGAAGATTTTGACTCTAGGAGAAGATTCATCAGACTAGGTCCGTTTTTGGTTATCTTGGGAGAAAGTATCATCAGACTAAGATTTGATTTGGAGAAAAATCCATCAGACTAGGCCTTTTATCCTAGGAGAAAAAATGTGAAAAGCAATGCAGTATTTTGTGCACGAGACAGGCCAGGGCGAAGATTTTGAGAAACTTCCCTTTTGTCGGCTCTCGTCGTCTTCCCTTTTCTTTTCTTTCTTTTCTTCTCTTTTTTTCCAACTTTCTTGCACTGCTTTGTTCCTGTTTCAAACAAAGAAAACCTGTGATTATAAAATGTGGTGGTTGATTTGTGGCCTTGAACTTTGAGGGCATCCCGATATCCTCCATTTGTTGTATTGCATGAACTGTCATCTCCCCAATCCTTATATTTCATATGAATCCCGCAGCATGTCTATTGTCCCCACTTCGTGCGTATGATGTTCTTTCTTGACTTAACCATTGGCTTCAGCCTTGAGTTTATTGTTCCTTCACTTGTCACGATAACTTATTCCCACTCGAAGATCTCGTCTGTTTATTGACTAACCACTTTCTTTTGCTACCCTTGGCACGGAGAATACCTCTGATCCGTTCACCAAAACACCCTCCATCTGTTGCATGGTTCCTAAATTGAGACATATCAAACCCTTGTATTTCACACGAATCCCAAAGCATGTTGATTGTGGCCAACTCATTGTGCTTGCTGTTTTCTCCTGACTTGACGCCTTTATGTGTTCACCAGATCCTGTTTTGTTTAATTGGAAAGCTTGGTGGCAGATTTTGAAGTCATTTCTCACTTGTTTTGAACAATAGACCCAGGAAGAGGGAGTAAAACAAGGTGGGAGGAATAGAGTAAAGGATAATGGAAAGAGACGATTCCTAACAAGAAACCTACAGAGTAGCAAACCATCAAATGTGGATACCGACTATAGCGACCTTGACATGCACCTGTAGCCTACTCTGTTTGGCAAATCTGATGTTCATCTGTTGTTTGTACCTCTTTCACCGTGAAATTGGGCTTCAATCCACTTGCCCGATCTGATTCATAATCCTTATTCGACTTGTGGTGCCCGTAAGGTTTTCACAATCAAGCCTCTCTCATTTTGGTCTTTCTCTCAACTCACCGTCGCCTTATGGTGCCCATGAAGGTTTTCACCAATAAGACTCTCTCATTTTGATTTCTCTCACCTTTCATCGCCTTGGGGTACCCGTGGTGGTTCTCATTGACAAGATTCTCTCATTCTTCATTTCCTTCATTTGGACTAGAGTGTTGTCCCTGATATGATTCACCTCTGCTCGCTTGACTTGGCATTTCCTGAAGACTGATCGGAAGGTCTTTCTTTGGACCGTAACGCAGGCTTTTGAATGGGGATAGAAAGAAGGGTATCAAAGGCTCAAAAAACAATTCAACATGGGTTCAACATTACAACTTTCAGAATCAGATTTTCCCAACAACCACAACTTCTGCCCTAGTTTCTTTCTTGGGGACTTTTGGACTTTTATTTTGGTGTGACTGAACCTCAGGGAGAGGCTGCCTATGTACCCTTTCGGGATCAAGTCAAACGTAGTTCAGACGACTAATTTTGTTGTTGCGATCTTTCCTTTTTTCCACTTTTCCCTTTTCTTCTTTTCATTTCTTTTCTTTTCCTTTTCTTCTCTTTTATCTTCTTTTCTTTTCTCTTTTTTTTCCCTTTCTTTTTCTTTTCTTTTCTCTTTTCTTTTCTTTTTATTTCTCTTCTTTTTTCCTTATCTTTTCTTTTCTTTTAGACTGTTTTTCTCATGTTTCTCCGCTGATTTTCCCCGCTCGGGCTTACGAGTTTTATATTTGATTCTGAAAGAGGGGTATGCAAGAAAACAACCGAGGCTCAAAGGGGTAACAAAGGATAAAGTGTTTGGATAGCATAATAAAATGCCTTCGTCATTCCAATCTCCCAAAACATGCCAAGTACAAACTACACAGTTAAACAAGCTGAGGAAAACACACATAACACCTTTTGATTGATTCACATACTTGCCTTCTGTATTTGTCAATTGCTTAGCACCATTGGACAACAATCTTGGTACCACGAACGGTCCTTGTAGACTTGGGGCGAACTTGCCTTGGCTTCAAACCGATGTGGCATGATGCATTTCAACAGTATTTCTTTATGTTCTATCTACCCCCAGTTTCACTTGACTTGGGCTCGAAGTGATCTCAGAATGCCTTTACTTATTTCCCTCAAATGTCCTTACAACTTCAACATTGTTTCATTGCTTCATTACTAAACTGACTTTTAAAACCAGGCTGAGAATTATGCGTGCATGTCATGTCACTAGAACCAGCATAAAATAATTGTAAAGGGAGAAGGGAACTAAATAAAATGACTAGAAATGGCAGGAAATAGAGAATTTCATTAGACTGACAGTTAAAGGATTTAAACAAAAAAACAAGCAAACTGAACTAGTTACAACCCTTGAACACCTAGACGGCACTAAACAAGCTATTATGACTAAACAAAGCAAAGTGAAAAGATAGAAGGGTTTGAGTCACAAGACAATGTCCGGATTACAACCCTGAGAATAGCTCGGACAACAGAAATGACAACAAAATAAACCACCAAAACCCCATTCTAGCTAACCAAGAGATAGAGTGTCTTTCCAACCACAAAACTCGACACCTTAGCCACTGGATTGCCCATCAAAATTACTGGGACCTTCATTCAACAAGTTTCCGAGAGGATTCTCATACTCCCCGTCGCCATGGATCTTCCCCACAAAATGTGCACCGTCATGTGAAAGTAAAGGATTCTGTGCAATGTCCTGGGTGCCACTGTCCTGGACCGCAATTATCCCTTCCTGAATCATTCTTTCTATCTCTCTTTTCAAATCCCGACAACTTTCGACATCATGCCCCTGGGCATTGGAATGATATTCACACCTTTTAGAAGAGTCAAAGCTTCTTGCATGCTTGCCACATGATTTGGAGGAACTGGTGCAATCAGGTTATAATGCTTTAGTTTCTCAAACAAGTCTGCATATGACTCTCCGATGGGGGTGAAAGTTTCCTGCTTCTGTGCCCTCTCTTGCTTGAAATTTTGGTTAGCTCGCAAACCTGCTCCAGGGGGAGTCCTGTAGGCTCTTGGAGGTGGGTAGGTGTTTTGAGTTGGGTAAGTATTTTGTGGGGTGGGTGCGCACCATTGCGCATGGGTAGGATGTTGGGGATATGTGTGGGCATGGTGGACAGAGTAGTGGGGACCACGTGGTGGGTAATAGTGATGTAGAGTGTGGGAGTAGGTTTGGGGACGGGGTCGGTGTTGATGGTAATATGGTGATGGGCTCCTGGACCAAGTTCTCGAGTCAACTACCACCACATCTTCTTTCTTTTTCTTTCCTAGTACCCCTCCGCTCTGGATGGCCTGAGTAGTTGCCTTGATTGCCGAATAACTCATGATTTTGTCGGATTTGAGCCCCTCTTCAACCATACTTCCCATTTTTACTACCTCGTTAAAAGATTTGCCCACTGATGACACCAGGTGACCATACTAGGTAGGCTCCAAAGCCTGCAGGAAATAATCCACCATTTCGCCTTCTTTCATTGGAGGATCGACCCTTACAGCCTGTTCCCTCCACCAAAATCCGTACTCTCTGAAGCTCTCCCCCGGCTTCTTCTCAATTTTGGTCAATGAGAGACGATCGGGGACAATTTCGAGGTTATATTGAAAATGACCTGCAAATGCTTGGGCCAAATCATCCCAGGTGTACCACCGTGCATGATCTTGCCACGTGTACCATTCCAAAGCAGCACCACTGAGACTTTGGCTAAAGTACGCCACTAACAACTCATCCCTTCCTCCGGCTCCTCTCATCTTACTGCAGAATCCCCTCAGGTGGGCCACGGGGTCACCATGCCCATCATACAGATCGAATTTTGGCATTTTGAACCCTGCGTGTAACTGCACATCTGGGAATAGACACAAATCTTTATAGGCCACACTGACTTGGCCACCCAACCCTTTCATGTTCCTGAAGGACTGCTCCAGGCTTTTTACTTTTTGAATCATGTCTTCCTGCTCCGGGTTTTTAAGCGGCTTTTCAGTTTTCACTGGAGCTCGAAGTGAGGGGTGTAAGAATATGGCTCAGGCACTTTAAAAGTAGGCTCAGGAGGATAGTACTGACTGTCGTGAGCTTGAAACAGGGGCTCACTGGAAGATCTTTGCAGTGTGGCAGGTGGATGCGCCACAAAGACATGGGTGATTGGTGGGGGAGGGTTTTGTTTGGGTGGTGGAGCTTGGGGAGGATAGGAGGTGGTTCTATAACTCTGTTGGTAAAAAGGGAAAGGTGAAGATGCATTCGCAGGAGGAAGCTCCTGAGACTGAGCCAAAGGTGGGAGATATGCTGGATTAGCGGGATAAACTAGTGTCGGCTGACCCTTAGCCCAGGCCTGATGCATCTCGGCCATCTGCTGTCTCAACTTACACATCTCTTCCTTCGTTGCTTTGACATCTACCACTTCTACCTCTTTTGATGGGTCCACGATACTGGTGTCTGATTCTTGGCCTGTCATGTTCAGTTTGTCTTTTGACCGGATGTTGTAGGAATGGGTTCTGACTGCCTTTTGTCCTTGTGTTGTAAAAACGAGTTACCACGCTAAATCCACAAACCAACCACCTTTCTGGAATGACATGACAAAAATGAAACCATCACGTTAGCGTTAGGGCATTTATCAGCTTTTGGTCGGGCGCATGCGTCATCCCGGCTTTTTCCTTATTTCCAATTGCAAACTTTCTCTTCCTTTGTTTTTTTTTCTTCTTTTCACTTTTGTCTTCTCTTGTTCCTATTTTCTTCCTTTCTTGATTTTTCTTTTCTTTCTTTCTTGTTTATCCGCTATTTTTTTTTCTTTTTGCCCTTTTGTGGTTTTTCCTCTCTTCTTTTTTTCCCTTTTTCTTTTGTTTTATTTTTCTTTTGGTTATGGTCGAATCCTATGTAGATTGCCTACGTATCATGACCCCGTATGAATCAGACCAAGCATAGTTCTTACAAATAAGTGCAAAATTAGATGCAAGAAATAACGAAAGTTTTTTTTTTTGGGAATATTCAGATTTTCATTAATAACAACCGCGATTACAAAACTACTAGACTATTTGTTGTTTTTTTTTCTTTTTCAGAAAGGAAAGTACAAAGCATGCTTAAAAACAAAGTACAGACTCGACTAATCAAGGAGTACATCAAAGCTGCAAATCCTGGGATCCACGGGGCATCACTTGGCATCGCCATGGGCCCGCGCAAGACTAAGAAGGCTCCAAGGTCAACTGCGACTATTTAAAGAAAACTGGCCATGTAATGTCTTATTTTGAATTAAAAAGCAAAGTGGCTATTTTTTAAAAAACAAAAAAATTTATTTAAGAAAACAAAGGCTCAGTTTTGCAAATACAGCCTTTCAGCACTTCCGAAAGGGAGATTTTAAGACTGTGCCCGCAAACTGATTTAAAATGACTCAGGGTGGCTGTTCTTGCAAAAACAGCCTTCCGGCGCCCTATTCGGCTTATTTTTCAACAAGAATGGCGTCACCCGACTTATTGGATAAAAATTAAACTTTTGGTATTTTTGCAAAAGGGGTGGTTGGACCCGATGAGGGTTGCCTACGTATCTCATAACCGGTGAGAATCAAACCAACGTAGTTCGGGCAAATAAACTAACTATTTTCGAAAACAGGACTCTTTTTGACAAATACACTATTTCGGAAAGTAGGACTCTTTTTTATATTTTCTTTTCAATAAGCTATTTGAAAATAAAATTCTTTTGTTTTCTTTTTCTTTTTCATTGACAAATAAAACGAACCATTCTTTTTGTAAGAACAATTTTTCATTTTTCCCTTTTCTTCTTTTTTTTTCCTAAAAAATTCGGCAGAGTTCCGACTTTATTTTGACATCGGTCATTTTTCTAAAACAAGTAATTAACTCTCTACACAACTATTTTTTTTTCATTTTTCCAAATATTCAAGCCGGTCAGCATGCGATTCCGAGACAAATAAATGTACATGCAACACGTAAGATGCATCAGGGTAGTCTTTTCATATCCGGTTACCTGTCCTAGACGGACCCAACCCCTGTGTTGAGTCCCCTAAGTCATATGCACGTGATGCAAATAAGCGCTCCTGCTAGGGATCCGGCATGAGGCTGAGTTCTTCTAGGTTCAAAACCTGGGTATATGTTCTAGATTGTGTACCCAAGCGGACAACTTGAGTCGAAGAAGGGGCTAAGTACCGGGAACCAAAAGGCCATCCGGCTTAGTAACTTGTCCGGCCTCTTTCTTATTTCAGGGTATGACACTAACAGAACAGGGAGTCTCAACCAGTAAGCACTGTGAGCACGTGATTTTTACCCTAAGTAAATTATTCCAAAAGTTTCCAAATAAAATGATTTTACAATTTTTAGGAATTTTGTTGCATTTTCTGTGCATTTGCATTTAGGAATTTAATTTCACATTTTAAGTATTAAGTAGGTATTAATTTATTTTAGAAATTTAAAGAAAATCATAAAAATAGTTCATTTAGCATTTTTGCATTTTAATTGTGAAATTGTCTTGATTTAGTTTTAGAATAATTTTATGCATTAAAGTAGTTTAGTTTAATTTTCTTGCATCTCCACAAAAATCAGAAAAAAATAAATAACACAAAATACAACTTTTTAAATAAGGAGAAAACAATTAAATTAAAGAAGAAAAATGAAAAGGCTGTTGGGCTCATTATTTCCTAGCCCAAATACCCATCACACACGCCTCAGTCCAGGTCCAATTTTACCCAAATCCGGTCAGCCTCAACTAATCAAAACGACGCCGTTTGGCATCGTTAAATCCCAACCATTGATCACCCATGATCCAACGGTCACAGCCTAATCTCTCATAAACTAAACGACACCGTTTGAGTGCCAAGTGAATCTGAACCGTCAAATTTGTTTGATCCAATGGCTGTGATCAAATAACACCATTTAATATGTATCGATACAATATCATTTCATTTTTATCCGTCTTTTCGTCTTTCCCCCTTTTCTCTTAGCCGCCGACCCCGCCGGAACCCTCGCCGGCGGGAAACACCACCACCGCCAAACCTTACCAGATTTACACCATATATCCGCCTTGAACCCCTCTTTCCACCCCTCTACTTAGTTTCCTTCGAATATCACCCCGTATCTTCGAATATAAAATTTTGTCTCTCCGGAACCCTACCTCCGGCGAACAACACTTACCCCAAATTACCCCAAATTTACACCGTAGACTCGCCTTCACCTTCTTATCCCAAATATCCAAACCATAGTCCTCAAATATCACCAGAATGCCTCAAATATTAAATTCAAGATTCTCTTATCAAGAACCCCGGTCCAATCTCTGGGAATTCATGACCGTAACATCCCAAATAGGTGTTTTATTTTGGAAAATACACCGTTTGGGATGTTACGGATCATAAATCCCAAAGGATTCAAACAAGATTTGACTCAGGCGTAGTTGGAACAAGGATTAAAAGTCTGCTAAAAAGCTAGATAAGTTCTTTAATTCTTTTTTTGTTTTAATTTTTCTTTTATTGTTGCATGTGTTTGTCTTTTTGTGTTTCATCATATTTGTATTGATTTCTGTTTGTTATTAGTCTAATTAGGGCTATCTTTTAATTTTTATTTTAAAGTAGTATTTTTAGGTTTAAATTCAAAAACTTGATATTGTTAAGTTTTATAGTTCTGTCATTAGTTGCTATGATTACTTTTAGTTATTTAGATATCAATTGAAGAATAATTAGTAGTTAATTAGATGTTTTTTTGGTTTATTATGATCATTGGCAATGTGATTTGATTTGTTCATTTTTGTTAATTTCTGATTGTTAGTACTGTTTGGATAATTAGGATTGGTTATAGATGTTTAAATTTCTAATTAATAGTTGATTAATCATGGAGTTAAAATAAATTAGTTTGGGTTAATAAATTCATGAATAAAAGGGGTTGAGTTGCAGTAGATTTACTTTAGTAAATTCAGCTTAGTTTTAGGGGCATTTTGGGTATAGAAAAATAGTTTAATAGTAGTAATGATGTAATTTCAGGGGTAATAGGGGCATAAAATGGGTAGTTTAGTAATTTTTAAAGTGAAGTGAGGGTAAATAAGGAATTACAATAGGATAGAATCTTCTAGATAGAGGGCATTAGTATAATTCTCAGTACATAGATGTAGTTACTTGTATTACAAGTTAAAAGTAAGGGGTCAAAAGAGAATAAAAGAGGGACTAATTTATGAACCTTAAAATCTGATTTTCCTTCCAAAATTACATCTATAAATAGGCATTGATATGCCTTGTTTTACAAGTTCCAGAATCTGAATATTTCTCCCTAAAACAATCTCTGCCCAAATTCGAAATTCATAGCTTCCAAAAAACTCAAAAACATTAGAAATTAGTAGAAAATCCCAAAACATCACTGTTTCATTAATCATTTAGTTAAAATCTGAAAGCTGTGCATTGATCTTCTCTTATTCTGGTATCTGAAATTCTGTGAAAGTGCCACTGGATTGGTCAAGTTTGTTTTCTGGGTTTAAATTCAGTGCTGTGGTTTAATCCTGGGAATTTTGAGGCTGTGATTGGATTTTTCTATCCTATTGCTGTTGTTGATCATCGTTGCTATTTTAACTGATTCCACTTTTAATTTCTGAAACTTCCAGGTATATTTCTGAATCCAATCCAATGTAAATGTGATTTGAAGTTAAACAAAAAATGAAGAGTGTTCGTTTCTGCCTTACTTCGCCTCAACACCTTCTATTATAGTTAATTGTTACAGTTAGTAAATCAATGTTCCCTTGGCATCAGTAATACTGCAGTTGTAAATCAGTGTTCTAATATCTGTTAGTAAATCAGTGTTCTAACATTTGTTTTTATAATAATGCAGTTGATTTTAGATAATGTAGTAGTGATATGGACTGTGTAATAGGACTGTTCTAATTGGACTGAATTAGTTAATTTTTGCATCAGTAACGTGATCTTAATACTTGAATCATGATTATTAGTTGTAAAAAAATAGATTTCATATTCTGTAGTTTCCTATAACAATCCAATTTTCTGATTTAAAGCAATTGGATATTAAATAATGATTAGCTTTAGTCATGTTAATACAACTGTTATTATAGCCTTGTAATGACCTCAATTTACGCTCCTAATTCATCTTCGCCATTAATAATCTGATTAGTGCTTATCCTATTGCAAATTATTTAAACGTATTTGGAGTAATTTGAAACCAATTCAGCATATTCTTGTTTTTGAGTTAGAATTTTGTTTGGTGAAAGGCTCCGCAGTCTACTTCCAACGGGTTGAGTTTCATCTCACCTGATGCAGGCCCAAGTCCGGTTATTGATTACCTCTTCAATTGGGCCTGGGCCAAAGCTTGACTAGTGTGTTGGTATAGACTCGTGTAATTTTCCTTTGTCGGGTTCATCTCGGAGCCCAATGGCTGAACCTTGGTGCGGAATTATTGCTTGCATTGAATTAGTCCAATAACAAAATTAATTAGGACCTTTTCTCTTCATTATTAGAGACAAATAAAAATAAAAAATCATAGTTACTTTTAGTTTTACCTTTAATAAAAATGAGACGAGTCTCGCCAAATAAACGCATAAAATGCGGGGCCCTCAATAAAGGCTATATAAAATGCTTAGAATTCGGGCGGACTATTTAGCGAATTTCATGGTCTTCCCCAAATATAATAAAATCGTAGTTGCTTTAGGCGTGTATTTTAATAATATTACCTTCCAAAATACGGGTGCACATTTATGTGACCCAAATCCAAATCTCAACGAAGTTGAAATGTGTCAAAAGCCACGGGCGTACTGGTACGGCGTGGTTCTAGATACATTTTCACGACGTTGCAATTCTTGTAAAAATAAATATATAATAAAAGCGGGTTATTAATAAAAAGGCGCATAGAATAAAACATGTTTTGAAATCATTTATAATTAAATACAACAGTTGAGCGATCGTGCTAGAACCACGGAATCCGGAAATGCCTAACGCCTTCTCCCGGGTTAACTGAACTCCTTATTCGGATTTTTGGTTCGCGGACTATTAACAGAGTCATATTTTCCTCGGTTCGGGATTCAACCGGTAACTTGGGACATCATTAATCTCCCAAGTGGCGACTCTGAATATAAATAATAAATCCCGTTCTGATTGTCCTTTAATTGGAAAAACTCCTTTACGCCCTTCACGGGGTGTGGTAAATGTAAAAAGGAGGTGTGATAAGCACATCCGCGGAGGTGAGAAGAGAAGGGTTTCGGCACAGTTTATATATAATTCAGATAATATCAAAGCAGTAAACATTTAGCACATTAAGCATAAAACATGTAGGAAAATCAGATATAATCAAATACAACAATTTATCTAAGCTCGAATTTTGAACCCTGAACAAAATGTTCTGGGTTCTTATCCTCAGCAGAGTCGCCAGAGCTGTCACACCTCCTTTTACACATCACCCCGAAGGATAGTGTATAAGGGAGTTTTTCCAATTAAAGGACAATCGAAACGTGATTTGTTATTAAGATTCAGAGTCGCCACTTGGGAGATTAATGGTGTCCCAAGTCAACGGTTGAATCCCGAATCGAGGAAATTATTGACTCTGTTTAACAATCCGTGATCCACAAATTCGAGTAAGGAATTCTGTTAACCCGGGAGAAGGTGATAGGCATTCCCGGATTCCGTAGTTCTAGCACGGTCGCTCAACTATTGTATTTGATTTTATCTGATTTCAAAACATGTTCTAACTTATGTGCCTTTTATTAGTAACCTGCTTTTATTTTTATTTTAATAAGAATTGCAACGTCGTGAGATGCGTCTCGAACCACGTCGCACCAGTGCACTCGTGGTTGTCAACACATTTTGACTCCGTTGAGATTTAGATTTGGGTCACATAAATGTGCACCCGTATTTAAGAAAGTAAGATTATTAAAAACGCGCCTAAAGTGACTAACACGTCATTATTTTGGGGAAGGCCGTGAAATTTGCTAAACAGCCCATCTCGAAGTCTATGTATTTGTATAAACATTTACTGAGGGCCCCGCAATTTGTTTGTTTTATTTAGCGAGGCTCATCTCGTTTGATTAGCAAAAAGGCAAACCTAAAGCAATCTAGGATTTTCCATTTTTTATTCTCTAAAAATCAACGCTTTTCACAGGATGTAGAGTTTCAATAATCTTTGGCTTTGAAATTGGCCTGGGCAGCAAGTGAACACAGCTTGCTCTGATTTTGAACTTGCCCAATTTTAGGCTTCGGATGTTACCCTTGGGCCCAGGCCTCAGCTTATACCACTTGGACCTTACATCAATCAAATTAAAAGGGGTTATGGGCCTGGATGTTTTCCACCAGCCAGCATTGAGCCCAAACATTTCCAGTCCAGTTAATGTTAGCCAAACTTTTATAAACAATTAATGACTTGACACTTCCCAATTCACGTCCATAAACAGGGATTCAAAAATTCACATTCATAAACAATTAAACGGGGATTATTTCTAATGGGTTAACTAAATCATTCAAAACAACCTGGTGATGATTATCAATTCAAACTACCAATGCGTTACCTATCAGTCAGATCCAGCCTTAAATGATCGTGAAATTTGATAAACGATTTACCAATTAACACTGATTATGAACCAATTCCGTAGTCAATTCCAAACTAACTCAAAGCTCACATTATTCTAGCCGTCTTCTGATTTCAAAGGCACACCTACACAAATCGAAACTGAACTATGATATGGCTGAATATTCTCTAATTTGACAGTCCAATATTTCTATGAGCATGTGTAAATGGAAACAATGAAAATAGCTAAATCCTATTCTAGTATAATAACTAATGTGACAACTAACTTCATTTTAGTCAATATACTAACTTAAGCACCCGTAGTCAATCAAATAAC
This sequence comes from Nicotiana glauca, assembly GCA_026770625.1. Classification (NCBI taxonomy): domain Eukaryota; kingdom Viridiplantae; phylum Streptophyta; class Magnoliopsida; order Solanales; family Solanaceae; genus Nicotiana; species Nicotiana glauca. The sequence continues at coordinate 25,492 of MU684776.1, forward strand.
AGTCCACAGTCCAATTACAGTCCAATTAAACACATTCCAGTAACAAGTAAACTACAAATCTAACCTATAGTCAACTATTATTACATCATGATCCAAACATCTCAGAAATGGTTCTAATTAAACAGTCCTTAACATGATACAAATCAACCAAATCAAGTTTGGGCAACATGCGTATTACTGTCCTGATTATAACATGAGAACAAATTTGAAATGTGACTTCATTTCATTCCAATTGAGGGTTACATCAGGGCAGATTCAAATGTGTACCTGAAAATCAAGTCGAAATAAAACAGAAGAAGAGAATCAGCAGCAATAACAACTCCCAGCAGCAAACTCAGTAGTGAATCAACCCAGGAAATGATATCAAATGATCCAGAAGAAGTTTCACACCAAATCAAACATAAAACCCAATCAAAACAGCTTGAATAGCACCAAACCAATCAAAACAGCTTGAATAGACCAACACTTGACCAAAATCAGCTTATAGGAATCTAAATTCACTCAAAAACAACTCAGTAAACGAACTGAATCTCCAGCAGCCTAATATTAGACTAGAAAATAAGAATCACTATCTAAGAGCTGAAATTATCCTACAATTCCTAGTAGAGCAGTACCTTTTTTGGAATTTTGAAGGTTTTTTCTTGTTTTGGGTTTTTGAATATTTGAATTTCAAAATCAGATCTGGAGATTAGAGAGAGAGTTTTTGGAGGCTGCCCAACTTGTTTTTCAAGGTAAAGGGGACTGCCTTTATAGGCAAAGATCATGCAGCCTCCCCCTTTTCTGTTTTCCTTTTAGTCCTCCTTTATTTTTCAATTTTTTACTACTTAGTCCTTCATTTACTGACTTGTGTCACGAGTTAGTACACCTATCTTTTGAATTTTTTCTTAAAACCCTTCTAGAAAATCCTAGGGAGTTCCATTTTCAGTTAATACAATATTCCCCTGTCTATAATGCCTAAATTACCCTTTATGGATCTGAAAATTAACAGATCAAACCAAACCAACCACCTTCCTACCCTAGTAGCTGGTCCAGAGTTAACCATGGGTAAACAAAGTTATATCCTTATCCAGCTATAACCAAAAATCCTAAAAACTAAGCTAATTAAACAATTAAGTCTAAGGATCCAGTAGGCGCGTAATCAAGCAAATTGGAACTAAATCATATTACCAAAAGATGCTCAGGAATCACACAAAATCAAACTAGAAAAAAAAATCAAAAATAAGAAACACCAAACAAAAATTAACAAAACCCAAACATTCTGAATCACTCAATCATAGTTACACAAAATCAAATAAAAAATAGAACGGAATTAAATCAAAACTAAGATGCAAACAGAATCGATTACAACCCTAAACCTCTGAATTAATTAAAAGGAAGAAGAAACTTACTAATTCTTGGACCTAAAAACTTGGCGAACACAGGTTCAAATCGAACGCTTTGGCCCTTTGAAGCTCAAGATTGAATCGACATTCTGGAATACTTCGAAGGAAGTCAATGACTTATGAGGCACGAGGAAGGCACAAAGGTCACAGGGTGTTGGTTTGAGGTTGAACACTAGCAGCGCCTCCACCGAAAAACCTTAGGGCGGCGCTAGGGTTTCGTCAATTTGAAGGGTTCCAATGGGATTTAATGGGAAGTGTTTGGAGATTTGGGATGGAGATGCGAAGAGGGCTCAGGGGTGTGATTTTGGCAGCGTTTGACCGCCGACCGCCGCCGTGAGCGAATTCCGGCGGGCGGCTAACGGTGGTCCATGGCGGAGGTGGGTGGGTGTACGATGAGGAAGGTCCTGGTCTCTAGGGTTTCAGAGACTTAGGACATTTTTATTTAATCCCTATAACTAATCGTGGCCGTTGGATGCTAATAGATAAATGGCCGAGATCAACTGAGATCTAAGTAACTCGAAACGACGTCGTTTGCATGCGATACTATGTCGTTCGAATAGTCTTGAGGCCCGGAAAGAATTGGATTGGGCATTGGGGTGACTTGGGCTTGGGGTAGGGCATTTGTTTTGGGCTAATCCGATTTGGCCTAACATTGGGTCTTCAATTAAGACCACTATTTTTTATTATTTTTTTATTTCTTTTTATTTCTTTTTTGTTTTTATTTTGTATTTTTTATATTTTATAAAAATACAAAAAATTAAAACAAAACCTAACTTATTTCCAAAATTAAGCTAATTAATTTCTAAAATTGTTTAAAATCTATTTCGTGACAATTTCAACAATTAACAATTAAGAATGCAAAAGTGGACTATTTTTGTTATTTTCTTTATATTTTATTCTAAAACATCTTAACCCCTAATTAATACTAAAAATATGAAATTAAATCCTAAATGCAAAAATGTATTTTTTGTATTTTTTATATGAATTAAAATGCACAAATAAAATGCAAACAATTAAAAGAAAAACACAAAATTTACAAAATTGTAAAATAATGAAAAAAAAATCATTTTATTTGAATGTTTGGGAATAATTCATAGATAGGGCAAAAATTACGTGCTCACACCCCCCATCTCAGCCCAAACTCCCTAAAGCTTTCTTCCGGATTTTTTTCCATTTTAGATAGGGAGGAGCGGCCTGAGACAATATTGTACTGAAAGCGCCGCACCAAATCTTGAGCCATGTCGCCCAATGTACGCCACTTCCCGACATCTTGACGATTATGCCATTTCAAAGCTGCTCCAGTCAGGTTCTTACTGAAATATGCCATCATCAAGTTATCTTTTTCTCCAACAGTTCTCATTTTACTGCAATAGATCCTCAGGTGGGCTACCAGATCCTCACACCCATCACACAAGTTAAATTTTGGCACTTTGAACCCCGCATGCAAGCAAACGTCAGGGAACACACACAATTCTTTGCAAGCCATGCTACCCTGGTCTCCCGCTCTCCGTTTGTTTTTTTAAAAGACTGTTCTGTGCCTTTTAGCCTTCTGGGCATCCCATCTTGCCCTTCCCTTCGTGCGAACTTTTCATTTTTAACATGAGGCTCATCCTGTGGAGCCTTCTTGTATGAATCAAGGACCTTGTGGGTAACCTTTGAGGGGTGATATTGGGCATCACAAGCTTTGAATGGGTATTCATTATTGGGGGTAGTGGATATGACGGGAGGGCAATTTTAGGGAGAGGTAATTGGAGGAGGAGTGGTGGAGCTACTAGGGTGGTGGGGAAAGGTGTGATAAGCGGGTGTATTTAGAGAGTATGGAGGATTGTCTGGCATTGTGCCCGAAATTTGGGTAAGGGAAGCATCTGGGAAACTCGGTGGTGGCGGGGGTGGTGCCTTCCCAGTCATCCAGTCCTGATACGTGTCTGCCATGTGTTGTCTTAACATCCGTATCTTCTCAACCAACCCATTATCATGTTCAACCAACTGCATTCGGGTACCGGTATCAACCAACTCAGTTCTATTGTTGTCTGCCATTGCCTTTTCACTTTGTGTTGTAGAGAAGGGTTACCACTTTAAAACCACAAACCAACCACCTTTATGATATGGACACAACAAAATGAAGCCATCACGTTAGCGTTAGGGCATTTGACATAAGATAATTTCACTTTACGTGCAATGCACCTAACCACAGTTATCGGTTATAAAATGATTTCGAGGGTACAAAGGTCAGTTGGCATCATCCCAATTTGCTCATTTCAACCCTCTCCTTTCTTTTCTTTCCTAGCACTTTCCTGCTCATTTCCTTCTTTTTTTTTTCTGATCATCGCTCCCTTTTTTTCTCATTTCTCACATCCAACAATTTCACCCTCTTTTCTTTCTTTTTTTTTCTTTTATTTTTTATTTCTTTATATTTCCTTTTTTCTTTTAATTAAAAAAATGATTTGATCGAACCCTATGTAGGTTGCCTACGTATAATGACCCCGCATGAACCAGATCTTTGCGTAGTTCTGGAAGATCGAGAATAAAGTAAACAAACTAACATTCTTTTTTTTCTTTTTCTTTAATGACTACTCTGATGAGAAAAGAGAAATAAAAGAAGCAAATCTTTTTTTTGAATTTTCTAGACTTAATGTTCTATGACATATTCTAAACTCAAGCTTAACGGGCATTTGTTTTTTTTTCTTTCTTCTTTTTCCTTTTTGAAATAGACACTCTACGAGAAATTATTAAGGAAAAAACCATAGAAGAGAATTTTTTTTTTACTTTTTTTTTTGTTTTAGGAAGAAAAAATAAACCATAAAAAAAATATTTTCAATTTTCCTTTGATATCCTAACGCCAAATTTCAAAAAAAGTAACAAAATATTTTTGTATTTCAATTTTGATTGCCTAGAGAAGAAATTCTAATGATAAACAAAGATAAAGTATTTCTATTTTTTTTATCTACAATACCCTAAACCCTTAATAAAAGAATTTTTTTTCCATTTTTCGCTAATTTCCCAAAGAAGCATCTTAAAAGAAAATCCTTTTGGATTTTGGAATTAACACCTTAAAGAAAGCTTTTAAAAAGGTACTAAAGGAAATTTTCTTCATCTTTTGTTTTTTTTTTTTTGAATTTTTGTCCTAATATAGTAAAGAAAATATAAAAATAATTTCTATTTTAAGCCCTAGACATTAATTGCCTAAAGGAAAAACTATCTCAAAATGTTTGTTTGTTTTTTTTTTCATTTCTACAATTAGTATTCTAAAGAAAATTTCCAACGAAAATGTAAAATGCAATTCTCTTTTTTTTTGGATTTTTGATTTATTACACACCTATTCAAATGCAAAATAGTAAGTACAATAATAATAAAACCTCGACATTACTATACAAAACTAGAAGATAAAAAGACAACATAAAAAAATAGAAAATCTTCTTTTGATCCAATCCTGATTGAACGATACTGACTAGATGGTCCTGATACTCTGTCATGCCCAAACTCCGGCAAGTAAATCCATACCTGTATGAAAAGACTCAAACCAACACTAGGTGAGACAATAACACTCACTATTAGACACATGCAAGACATGATTTATTTATTGCAAAATGGCTTATTTGGCCAAAAGATGGCTAAGAGTAAAAAATTTGGCTAAGACCCCGCAAAGCCAAGAACCTAAGATTTACTAGGAAGACCGGACCCTATGTGGGTTGCCTACGTATCACGCCCCAAAAGACGAGAATCAGGTATGCGTAGTTCGGGCAGATTGAATACGGGCGAAAAATTAAACAAAATAACTAACTTAAAGAAAATATTTTTTTGTCTTTTCTTTGAAAATGATGAAATATGCCAACTCTTTTTTTTGGATTTTCTTTTTCCTTTTTTTTTTATTTTTAATTTTTTGAAAAATGAAAAAAATGCAAAATCTTTTGAATTTTTCATGTTTTTTTTTGTCTTTTTCTTAATAAAATGTAAAAAAACATAACTAGGCCCCACTTGCTTTATTTTCACACTTCACCCTCTTTTTCTTCTTTTTTCCTTTTTTTCTTTTTCATTTTTCATTTGCCCTCAACTATCATTAGTCCGCCAAATGACCCTTTTACCCTCGAACAAATGCAACATGTAGCACATAGGATGCATCAAGATGGTCTGTTATTTTGGGTACACCTGTCCTAGACGGACCCAACCCTTGTGTTGAGCCCCCTAAGTCAAAATGCACATGATGCAGATAAGCGTTCCTACTAGGGATCCGGCATGAGACTGAGTTATTCTAGGTTCAAAACCTAGGTACATGTTCTAGACTGTGTACCCGAGCGGACAACTCGAGTCGAGGAGGGGGCTACGTACCGGGAACCAAAAGGCCATCCGGCTTAGTAACTTGTTCGGACTCTTTCTTATTTCAGGGTGTGACACTAACAGAATATGGAGTCTCAACCAGTAAGCACATCCCCAGAGGTGAGAAGAGAAGGGTTTCGCCACAGTTTTATATATACAATTCAAATAATATCAAAGCGATAAAAAGAAATATTTTGCACATTAGTCCCACACATGTAATAAAATCAGATAATAAACAAAGCCAAATACAACAATTATTCTAAGCTCGAATTCTCGAACCCTGAAATGAAGTTCGGGGTTCTTGTCCCCAGCAGAGTCGCCAGAGCTGTCACACCTCCTTTTTTTTACTACAATCGCAAGGGCATAAAGGAGTTTTTCCACTTAAAGGACAATCGAAACGGAATTTATTTATTAAGATTCAGAGTCGCCACTTGGGAGATTTATGGTGTCCCAAGTCACCGGTCGAATCCCGAATCGAGGAAATTATTGACTCTGTTTAACAGTCCGCGATCCAGAAATCCGAGTAAGGAATTCTGTTAAACCGGGAGAAGGTGTTAGGCATTCCCGGGTTCTGTGGTTCTAGCACGGTCGCTCAACTATCATATTTGGCTTAATTATCTGATTTTATACAATTATGAACCTATGTGCAAATTTTAACTTCTTAACCGCTTTTATTTATTTATTAGAGAGAAATTGCAACGTTATTAAAACACGTCTCGAGCCACGTCACATAAAATCACCCATGATTTTTGACATATTTTAACATCGTTGAGATTTGGATTTGGGTCACATAAATGTGCACCCGAGTTTAGGAAGGTAATATTATTAAACTAACGCACCTAAAGCAATTTCGCGTTTTCAACTTTGCGAGGGCCATGAAATTTACTAAATGGCACGCCTCGAGTTCTAAGGATAAATAAGATTAGTTAAAGTGAGGGCCATGCAATTATTATTTTTGTTTGACACGGCACACCTCGACTTCCAATTTCAAATGATTGCACTCAACTAAAAAAAACTACGAATGTTCATTACAATACGGGTATTTTTGGTTTGGATCGATTTACCTGTTTCAAAACAATCTCATATCACAATCAGAATTAGTGTCTTGTTAATGTCCAAAATATATTGAGCTAATAAAACCATCATTTCATTGAATTGACTATATTTTACCATTTGTCTAAGAATAAATTTCCTAAATAATTCAAACAAAATAGGTCAAGAAACAGTATACTTCCTTATTTGTACCCACATATTTTCCTAGTGAAAAGATTAGTCTTTACAAATTATTCAACAATCAGATTTAGAACCTTTATCAAAACCAAAAAAAAAATCACAATACCAAAGCATAATACAGTAGAAGCCAATAGTACATATTTATTAAAGAACTAAGAAAATAAAATAAGATACTAAACAAAAAAAATCCAAATGAAAACGGAAACAGAAGACTTACGAAATCTTTGAAAATTCTCTTGTAAATCAAGTCAAGGACATCAACGGGAATAATGAACCCACAGCTAGAGTCACGACCGGAGACGCCGAACGGAACAACCAACCTGCGACCTCGAATCCTACTCGAACAGGAGAGGTGATGGAGTTACGTGCTCTACGTTTCTACTGGATTTCCGGCCAGTTATGGCAACTGTCACTACTGGTTTCCAACAGGTTCTGGTGTGAGGTAATGGAGTTAATATCGGGGGATGGTGGAGATTTTGCGATGAGCAAAAGTGTTTGGTGTTCTAGTTCGTTGTTGCTCGGCTGGAGATGGGGGTTCGTTACTGGAGTTTTGGGTGTGTTATGGTTGAAGGAGAAAGGTGGAGATGGCTGTTTGGTTCAGGCTGGCGTGAGAGTGGTCGTGTCACGACCCTAGTTCACCAATTGTGAACACGTCATGACGGCACCTAGTCTCTACGACCAGGTAAGCCTAACACATTGCGGAAGTAACAACATTTGCGAGATTTATATTCAAAAGCTAAATAACATGAGTAACGTATACAATTGCCGCCTGGCACATACACTTTAATACAAAATACTGAAATAACCTCCAAGACCCGGAAACCCATGGGCGACACAGGCTATAAGAAAATCTTACACTGCTCTAGTCACCAGAATAGTCTAATACAAAGAGGGATCTAAAGAACATCTAATGACTATGGATAAAATGAGAAGGACACTTTGCGGATCTGCTGACGTAGCAGATGTATACCTCAAGTCCCCAATACCCTCCCTGACAGCTACTGGCGGTACGCCTACTCGGAAGCACCTAGATCTGCACATGAAAAAAACATGCGCAGAAGAGGCGTGAGTACACCACAGCGGTACTCAGTAAGTGCCAAGCCTAACCTCGGTTGGGTAGTGACGAGGAAAGGTCAGGGCCCTACTGAGATAGAGAACAATAAAATAGCAAGATATTAACAGTATTGAAGTCTGATGAAAAATAATGAACAAAGCGATGTGATAAGACAGATCAATGAAATATAGTACTGCAAGACAAAACAGAAACACAGAGTAAATACAGCAAAATTACAAGAATAGCGACGAGGGTCTTCCAGGATACCGTCATGTAGCCCTTTTCTCAACTGTCCAATGGAACTTCCCGGGATATCGTGCCGTAGTCCAAATCTCATATCAATATCAAAGAATCTCCCGGGATACCGTCCCGTAATTCAATCATCAGTGTGCAGGGGGATCTCCCGGGATATCGTCCCGTAGTCCTAAAATAAAACTGCAGGGGGATCTCCCGGGATACCGTCCTGTAGTCCCAAAATAAAAGTGCAGGGGGATCTCCCGGGAATCAAACCCGTAGTCCCAAAGTAAACAAACAAGGGGGAACTCCCGGAATACCACATTCGTAGTTCCAATGTAAATGCGCAACCAATATCAGTGAATTATTCAGAAATTTAAGTACAACAATACAAGGCATCAAATAATACTAGCCTAACATGATTCACGTAATCACAGTTAAGACAATTTAAACAAATAGGCAGCTTGGGTCAAGTAAACATGCTCTTCTACGCTAGCACAGGCTATAAAAGCAAGTAAAGTAAGGCAAATATGAGAGAAAATCCAAATCAAGTATTTAAGTAAAAATTCGGGTTTCAACAATTTTCTCAAGTACGCGCTCGTCACCTCACGTAAAAGGCATTCAATTACCAATTATCACATCCTAAGGGACGAAGTCCCCCACACAAGGTTAGGCAAGCCACTTACCTCGAACCGGTACAAAAATCACTAAGAAACGATGCCCTTGCCACGAGTATCCAAGTCCGAGTGGCCCAAATTATTCAAACCAACTACATATTGTAAATAACATCGCAAGTAACTAATTCCACTATTAAAATTAAAGCTAAGGTGGGAAAATAGGTAAAATGACCAAAATGCCCCTTAGGCCAACGTCTCGGAATCGAATAATTTTCACATTTTCAAAAACCTCGTACTCTCACGAGTCTAACCATATAAAAATCTCCCAAATCGGAGGTCAAATGCCCCTTCAAATCTTCACAATTAGGTCTAAGAACTTTACCCCAATTTTCATTCAGAAATCCGAAATTAAAGGTTGAATTCACGATTAGATTTGTGGGTTTTAGTCATAGAGGAGTAAGGAATCGTTACCCAATCGTTGCCTCTAAAAAGCCCTCGAAAAATCTCTCAAATCCGAGCTCTCTAGCTTGAGTTTTGTTAAAAATGGAAGAACCCTCATTTTGAAATGTTTATATCTGCCCAGGGATTTTATTCAATGCGATTGCATGAAAAGGTATGCGATCGCGTAGAAGGAAATTTTGAAGGCCCAAAATTAATACTATGCAAACGTAGCCTAAGGCCTGCGATCGCAGAAGAGGATCAGGTGAAGCTATGCGAACGCGTACCTGGCCATGCGATCGCGTAGAAGGATTTTGGCCCTGAGGCCCAGCTCCTAAACTCTACTATGCGAACGCGGTAGAAGGAATGCGAACGCAGAGAAAGGGGGAACAGAACTATGCGATCGCGTACAAGTCTTTGCGATCGCATTGAAGGAAAAAGCCCCCCTCTGAAAGTGTACTATGCGATCGCATGGGTAAGGCTGCGATCGCAGAGAGGAAATGTCTGCAACAGCTGAGTGGATTTTTCTGCAATACTCTAGGTCCCAAAATTGCTCCGTTGAGCATCCGAAACACACCAGAGGCCCCCGGGACGTCAACCAAACCTACAGACATATCCCATAACATCATTGAAACTTGTACCAATCCTTAAACCATCTAAAACAACGTCGGAAACTCGAATTAATCAATAATTTGAACATAAGAACTTCAAATTCCAACCAAACTCGCTTTCGATCAAAAACCTATCCAAAACACGTCCGATTGACCTGAAATTTTGCACGCACGTCCCAATTGACATGATGGAGCTACAGCAACTTCCGGAATTCAAATCCAACTTTCGGATCAAAAACTCACTATCGGACCGGAAACTTAAAAAATTCAAACTTTGGCATTTCAAGCCTAAATGAGCTACGGACCTCCAAATAACATTCCGAACACGCTCCCAACCCCGAAATCACCTAACGGAGCTAACGGAACCATCGAATTTCTATTCTGAGGTCATCTTCACACTGTTCCGAATACGGACCATTTTTCAACTTTTAAACTCTCATTTAGGGACTAACTGTCCCAAAACACTCCGAATCCTAATACCGAACGTCCCGGCAAACCAAAATAGCATAAATGAATTTAGGGAAAGCAGTTAATGGGGGATCGGGGCATAAATTCCA
>MU684780.1:4010-19784 GCA_026770625.1 Nicotiana glauca
GGATTTGTTCGATCAACGGCCCTGATTGAGGGAGGGGAAACGACGTCGTTTGGACGTCTTTGAGACCAGCCTCCTGTGGCCTGGGTCATTCGCTGGTTTGGGCCTGGGCTTGTTTGCATTTTTAGCCATTTTTCTTATTTTCTTGCTTAGCCAATCTAAATTACACACACCTTATAAAATTAAGAGAAATGAAAATGCACACCTATTAATTAATACACTAATAAATAATGCAAATCACATATTTTAACTTAAAATAAATAACAACAACGCAATAATGCATATATATATTTTTTGTAATTCTCTTCTAAATATTTTGTGGCCAATTAATTTTAGAAATGCATGCAACACGTATTTTTTGTATTTTAATTAGTTTAAACAAATAAACACACATACAAGATGCAAAAGAAAGATAACACACAATCCATTCAAGTGTGATACAAAACTATTTTATTTTATAATTTTGGGAGTAATTGTCGTGAGAGCAAAAATCACGTGCTCACAACAGGAATTTAGCCAAGGATGGCACGAGTGAAGAAAAACTTTGACAAAGGTTATATGGTGCTTCGTAGATGTGTGGAAATAATAGGATGTCTTGAGCTATCGATAATAAAGAATGCTCAGTGTATAGAGAAGGAAGATGTTTGTTTGTATTGGAATGAGATCATATCCTGCGGTGCCAAAGTGCGAATAAGGCACGAGTGGTTCTGTTCGTTGAGTCAGGCAATTTGCAGTTTGAATAAGAGTGAATGACTTTCGAGAATGAATCTAATGTGTTCAAGATTTTACATGTAACAATCAGGTGTCTCAAGGTTGTGTATGTGGTCAGAGATCGTGTTCTCATCGGAAAATGTCGAGGCTTGTGATATTTTTATGCTAATTATGGGATTCTATGTATCGGTATCTAGAAAGGAATGGTGACAAATTTAGATTCGAAGGAAGTTCTTCCTAGTAGATTATTTTGGGAATGTGGTGTATGGGAACATTTGAGAGAGTGTTCAGTGGCTCATGGGTTTGAAACAGTGTGGTCTTATGTTCGAGTCTCGTGTGGTAGGCCTAGATTGAGGCATTGTGATGCTACAGCAAGAGGGAATACCAAGTTGATGATGAATCAGAAGGAAAAAATTAAATAGATAGAATAGCTTGTCAATAGACCGAATCGGTATGGTGAGGGTATGATTAATTCTTCGTATGTGTTCGAGGTAATGAGTTCATACAGGTATTGTACAGTGAAGCTCTTGAGTTCTGACCGCTTGCTTAGCTTGGTTTGGATAGCAGGATTCAGTCCTGGCGGTTTAGCTCGTGAAGATAGAATTGGGAGAGAGTTCTTGTTGGACTTTACCGTGGTTTGGAGATGAATATATTTCTATGGGTATGCGAAGCATGAAATGTGTAATAATTCTTCTTCTAGATGGGATTGACGGAAGGTCTTGGCTAGATGAGTTACAATTCAGTTCTGAAAGGAAGTTCATAAAATTCTTAGGCCACGGGTAGCCTCAGGTAATCAAGGAAATGGTATTGCTAATCGGAAGTGATTTGACGAGAGTTAATGTCTCGGAAAAAAGGGAAGGTGATGTAAACTGATAATACTTCGGTTGTATTGCGGGACTTTCTTGCTAGATCGATTGCTGATATCTGAGTTTGTTTGATGGCACAGGGGAATTTTAGAATATCTTTCATGGAATAATTGGGTACTCGAGGTGTAATATGTATTTATACTGCAGAATTTGGGTTTAGGTACAATGATTCGTGTGCTATATGGAGTTGGGATCTGGGGAGTTCTCAAGTTCAGACTGTGTAGCGGTTGTGGATCGTGTGTATTGGTACCGTTAACGGCTGTTGGGCTTTAGAAGCCCGAGTGGATCTTTCTTTACTTGGTATATTAGATTCTGGATATGATATTGGGGTGTAGACTGGTTGTCTCAGTGTTGGGTTATTCTAAACTATTGTGTTATGGGTTATGTCGGAAAATGCCACAGGTTGCGTGGCGAGGTGCATCGGACTATGTTCTAGCAGGATGGTTTGGGTTCCAAAGACCAGCGGACGGCTGGGAAGGATTACTCTTCTTAATTGGGCCTTCGTGGCTGATGTCAGTGCAGAGGCTTCTACCATTGATTCAGTTCCGGTATTGAGAGACTTTTTCGGATGCGTTTCTTATGGTCGGGCATGTCGTCGGGCGAGATTGTGGATTTCGGTATTTATTTGGTGTCGGGCACCGTATCGTACGGCTCCGGCAGGAGTTATAATAGTGGGAGGAGCAGCTTCAGGCTTCTTGGTATTGAGTTTGTTGGCAGGCCGAGGTAGCTACGTGTTTAGCTTGAGTTAGCTTGGTTGGCCCCGAATTGTATTGATGAAGGATAGGTTGATTCGATCGTTATTGAACATGCTAGTGATCTGGGGAGATCTATGAGTTACTTTTTCTGTGCTGTGAGGTGTTATGATTTTCGGACAGTGGGCATATATAGTGTGGTGCTATCGAGATTCATAGTGGAAGTTGAGTTTTGTAGCTTACAATGCTATAAGTAGATATCATTATGCACTCAGTATGCTTATGACTAATACTCGGTATTTCGTTATAATGAGCAAATTTGGCTCGATGTGCATCTCCTTATGTGAGATATTTATGTGGATAGGGTGGCACGCCGCCACGGGTATGTTATCCGGATCGGGTTGCACTCCGTAATAGTGTGATGTTGAGAATAGTTTTCCATATGTTACTTTGTATGCCTTGCTTCCTGGTTTCTGAGGAAAGTCCGTATTGGGTGTTGCTCGGCGAATAGCGCATCGGTTGTGTCCTTTCAGGATTGAATGGTGTATATTACTTGCTTTACCGTGGGGGTGATGGATTGCTTGGTTTCAGACATCAATCTGTGCGTGGCTGTCTATTTTGATCATGGTGACTTGAGGTGTTTCATGTGTAATAGTGTTTGGATAGGATCGCGTGTTGTGGCGAGGCCACGTGAAGTTATGACCTTTCGAGGAGGATTCAAGTACTCTATTTCTATGATGTGAGACGGGGTCTCAGCTTTGTGTTGTAATGGTACTGTTGAGCTTGGGGTACAGCTCTTTCGTTTGAGTTATTTGTCATGATTCTAGTATGTTCAGACCGTTTCTTATTGGTGCGCATATTATGCAAGTGTGGCTTAGGCCAGTGTTGAGGTGTCATATCACCAGAATGATGTGTTAGATTCGAGATGATCGTTGGAGTCACTAATAAATACGAACATATTTGTTTCCAGCTGCTTAGAAGGATAATATCGAGGTTTGGCCCGGAAATATGTTGTGGAATTAGTCAAAAAGGGAAGTGGCTTCATGTATGGGTAATCTGAGGAATGGTTACGGTTTATTGCGTGTTTCATTTGTCGTTGGCAGTATATGAAAGTGTTGGAATAAGTCTTTAGCTAGTAAGAGGTTTTCTATCGGTTTTGGTTGTTGTGGGTAGCTACTGTGAATAGAAGTTATCGTATCGAGTGTTTGGATTATGTGGTATATCATATGGTTCCACCTGAGGTTGCAGGTATAGTTTATTACAGCTGGTTCAAGTTTATTCTGAATATTGACGTGAGGTTCTGATTTTTAGTATGACTTCGGAAAGTGCAATGTGGTCCTACGGTTTATGGTCTAGATGGACTGTGAAATTTCAGCTGTGTTGTATTATCGGACCTATGTGAGATAGGGTGACGTGGAATCACCCCGGGTATATGATTGGTAAGGTCATTCAGTTATTGGTTGGCTTCTAGTACAACTTTGTGTACGCTTGAGGACGAGCGTTTGTTTAAGATGGGGAGGATGTGACGACCCGACCCGTCGTCTCATGTGTTGCTGCTCCGTTTTCCCTGTTCATTGCTTCTTCATATTTCATTATCACTATGTGGTGTGTGAGAGTTGATTTGGAATGGTTTTGATAATAAATGAGACACTTAGTCTCTTTAAGGAAGGCTTAAGTTGGAAAAGTCAACCAGACGCTGACTTATGAGTTATAGGGCTTGGATGTGATTTCCAGTGATTTGGTTAGCTTCGGGGGATGATTTGTGACTTAGGAGCGTGATCGAAATTGATTTTGGAGGTCCGGTGTAGAATTAGGCTTGAATTGGCGGAGTTAGAATTTTGGCGAATTCTGGTTGATAGGTGAGATTTTGATCCGAGGGTCGGAATGGAGTTCTGAGAGTTGCAGTAGCTTCGTTAGGTGATTTTGGATATGTGTGCAAATTTTCAGAAACTTAGGCTTGAGTTCGATGTGATTTAATGGTTTTAGCGTTGTTTGATGTGTTTTGAGGGTTGGAACAAGCTTGAATGAGGTGTTAGGATGTGTTGGTGATTTTGGTTGAGGTCCCGGGGGCCTCGGGGTGAATTCGAGCGGTTAAACGAGAGTTTTTGAAGTTGCTTCAGGTCTGATATTGTTGTCATCTAGTATTTCCGCTTCTACGGAAATGGACCGCAGAAGCGGTTCCGCAGAAGTGGGTAGAAGAGCGCAGAAGCGATTTCGTGTGGGGTTAAGGAGCTCCACATAAGCGGACCCTTTTCGCATCAGCGGGTCAGCAGGAGCGAGTGAATAACCGCAGATGCGGTCTTGGGTGAACCGCAGAAGCGGAGTTCGAGTCGCAAAAGCGGAGATTGGGCTTTTAAGTGAGAACCACATAAGCGGATTTTTGGCCGCATAAGCGTAAGCGGGACCGCAGAAGCGAAGGTTGCTGTGGACAGAAGGGTTTTAAATATCATATTTCATCCGCGAGCAAGAGGTAGTTTCCACCATTTTTGAAGGACTTGGAGAGCTTTAGGCGAGAATTTTCGAGGGTTTTGACTGAGAATCGATTGGAGGTGAGTTCCTTGGCCTAATTATTCGAGTTTGTGGTAGATTTATCATGGAAATTAGTGGAAATTCACCAAAATGGGGTAAGTTAGGGCTTGAGAAGTTATGATGTAAAAATGAAATTTGGAGGCTCAAATGGACTCCGATTTTGGTAAACTTGATATGTATAGACTCGTGGTGAGACGTGGAATGTGGTGATGTAAATTTTGTAATTTTTTGAGGAGCGGGCCCGAGGCTCTGGTTTTGCTAATTTCGAGATTTTTGTTATATTTCGATTGTTTTCGATTGGGTATTGTCCCTTTGGCATATTGTAATGTATTCGCTCTGATTTTGGTTAGATTCGGCGCGCGTGGATGCCGAATTGAGGGGCAAAGGCGTCGCGAGCTTGAGATTTCGCCGGTTCTAGGTGAGTAATACTTGTAAATGATATCCTGAGGGTTTGAAACCCTGGATTTGCACATCGTAGTGCTGTATTGAGGTAACTTGCACGCTGGATATTACCGTGGGGTAGAGAACCGTTGAGGATTGTGACTTGGTCCGTCCTGGTTGTTGATTTTTACTACGTATTTAGCTGAAACTACTTGTTATCATCATAATTTGGACTGATTGCCATGTTTGGGCTTCGTGCCAACTATCTGAATCCTTCAGGGATTGATATCGCTATTTTCGCATTATTTTTACATACTATTTGATCTCGGTCTAGTGTTTTAATGCTGTTTTGCAAATTCAGCCATTTTTCATGATTTGAAAACTTAAATGATACCTTACTGATGTTTTGAACGAAGAACTGTTATTTGAATATTGCCCTAGTGGCTTATGTGCATTTCTGGATTGAGCATGGATCGGGCTGCGCACCGCAACAGTATTATATGTGCATCTCTTTCGCATTTATAGTAGACTTGAGGGTTTTTTGCTTTAACATAACCCTTTCTGGCTTTATGAAAAGCCTTTCTTCTTTGGGTCTTTTCACGCCTCTTTTCAGGCGAACCCTTTTTTTTTTGAAGTCCTTTTTCTTGTGAGACTTCTTCCTCTTTGAAGGAATATCAATGGCGAATTGTCACATAATTCACCTAATTGTTGTCTATCAGTGAGACGATGCTTCTTGATTTCTTGGTTTAGCTTTATCTCATTACAAAGGGCTAAACCTTCCTGAGTGCATACACTAATGAGTTTACCATATGAGTATATATCATAATTGATACTCATCCCTGTGACCCTAAGGACTTTTCGAATCCTTTCAGCAAATAAGGGAGGAAGTCCATCTATAAATTTGGCCTTCCAATGAGTACTATTACTCTATGGTAATTCCATCACTCTGGATAATAAAATATCTTTACACCATCTAAAAGAAGTAAGGGTCTTACATCTTAAATTTTGGAGCATAGTTCTGATGGTTTCACTATTGTCAGACCATCTTCCAGAAAAATGTTCTATAATATTTAAAACTAATTAATAGACTGCATTATGTACAGTCTTACCATCTTCGACCTTAGTCGCACTCATTATTTCATTACGTTGGTTTTGAGTGAGATAATTATACCACCAGCCTTTAAGCTGACCAGTAAATCCGGCAATAATCATTTTTGCGATTGCCTTATCTGCATTATTATTAACTTTGCGGATAGTACTGTACATAAGCATTCTATTTACTGTAGTATAGATCTGTCCTTCAGCAAGACCATCTATATTCCACTCATAAATGTTTGACCCACTATAACCCTGATGGTAGTGGTCATTGTCATGTTCTTCTATTAGAACATCCTGAGGAGTTGGTCGAGGATAATAAAACATTCTTTGGTATGGTTTACGAGCATATTTTTTAGAGATATTATTAATTTGATCCTCTACCTGAATTCTTTTACCTTTATCAGGTTTATGCTCTAGAGTTAAAGGACTAGCCTTAAATTCTCCAAACTTCTTATTAAGAAGTTTCTCCAAATCATTAAGACTTTTTATTTTAAAGTCTTTTACCTCTGGTGGAGGTTGGATGCTGGTAGTAGCTATTTGCTCTTTACCTTTAGCCTCCTTTTGAGAAATCTTTTGGACTTCAGCTATAAGCTTGTCCAATTTCTCCTGTATCGTGGTAACCTGTTCTCCCAGAATACTAACATACATATTAGTATAATTATTCTGAGTAAGCATAGTATTCAGGTTTTTGGCTGTAATAGTAGCCACATCATTTTCAAATAATTTTGAAAAAGCAGTAAAATAAACTACTTTATCTTTTTTCCCAATTTGAAAAGATTGTTGGGGTGGAAAAACTGATTTAGTGGTTTTCCCATTAGTGAGCATATAATCTCTTTCTAACACAGAAATATAGTTATAAACATGTTTAGACATAAACCAAGGAACAAAAGCAATAATTTTATTTTTCTTGCTAATATCCTCATAAAAATCATTTCTAAAGAATTGTATTAATTCACTAGTCATGTTTTCATGAAACCATTTTCTGAAAACAGCCCATCTGGGTTTTAGAAATTCTTCTAAAATTATTTTTCTTGCCGGTGAACCCGGACTAAACTCTATTTGGTCTTCAGACATCATTAGCACCATTTGAAAAATCCATTTCGGATGCAGTGGGTTCAAGATCTGAATTAATCCTGACTATATTATCTTGACCAATTTTTATATTATCAATTCTATTATTTTTTCTAATTTGTTATGTGGATGCTCTAGATGGAAAATCTATCACATAATGAATCGGAGAAATATAAAAAGAATTTTATCTAGTCAGTCTAGATGATAAACTGATATTATCAGTCTGAATAGATTCATTGAACCTGATCTTTATCGTGCCATCTGACGTTTGTTCTATCTCTGTAACCTCAGCATTACTAGTACTTCGAGGGGCAACTGATTCCTCTATGACCCGTTCCTTAGGGAAATCAATTTCATCCAATTTGATAGGTCGTCTGGTAGTTACTTTGGATTTTCCTAAGTTTGTTTCTATAAGAATAGTTTCATTTTTGAAATCCATCATTTTGCATATAGGATTCAAAGTATATAAAGGTTTGAAGTAAATTCTATAACAGATACATATCACTTTTGTACTAGGCAAATAATCATATCCATGTAATTTAATGCTAAGTATTAAAGCATTTAACGAATTCTCATCATTAAGAGAAATTTGCAAATTGGGATAAACATTAAAATAAACTGGGCCATAAGCCAAACTGGTTTGCACAGTCCCTATAAGAGACTTTTTCCAGTTCTGGTTTCTGCCATCTCTGAGAGCTGCTATGAAGCTTTCAGGTAAGCCTCTTAAAGTAAGTGGCTTGAAGGCAACTTGTATTAAACCTATATGTATGAATCAATGTGAATCCCTATAAGGGGAAAAATCATTCTCAGATAATAATCTGAACGTAGCATGACGACTATCTACGGTGATAGCTTCTTCAGTAGTTTTAACTACTTGTTTTAAACCTATTTTTTCAAAAGTACCTAACTGGTATATTACCTTGGGTTTGACTAATGGTATAGTCTATTTATTAAGAAGATCTAATTGTTGGGCAATTCATATTCTTCTTTCCTAATATTTTTAACAGTAGTCTTCTTCCTAATGATATTCATTAAGAAAATAATGTTAAACTTAGCTTCTACAATTACTTACTGGCATGGCTCTGATACCAAGTTGCTACAGGATCGCTTCCCAATGAGGCTGCAGGAAATTCTACCACATAATCTGTGACGATCCGGCCCATTGTCATGTGAGTTACCGCCCCGTTTCCCCCATATTATGTTTCTCTAGGCTTCAATATCAGTATTTGAATGGATCAGATAGAATTGAATTGGTTTTAGTTGGAAATGAGGCACTTAGCCTCTTAGAAGGAAACTTGTTTTGGAAAAGTTAACCGTAAGTTGACTATATAGTTAGAGGGCTCAAATGTGAATTCCAGTAATTTAGTTAGCTTCGGGGGATGATTTGTGACTTAGGAGTGCGATCGGAATTGATTTTGGAGGTTCGGTGTAGAAATTAGGCTTGAATTGGCGAAGTTTGAATTTTGGCGAATTCCGGTTGATAGGTGAGATTTTGATCCGAGGGTCGGAATGGAATTCTGAGAGTTGCAGTAGCTCCATTAGGTGATTTTGGATATGCGTGTAAAGTTTCAGGTCATTCGGAGGTGTTTAGGTCGGGTTTTTGATCGAATGTGCAATTCGGAAGTTCTTGAGAAAACTTAGGCTTTGATTTGAGGATAATTGAGGATTTTGATGTTAACGATAGTGTTTCGATTGTTCGAGCAAGTTTGAATAAGGTAATAGATCATGTCTGTGCTTTTGGTTGAGGTCCCGGGGGCCTCGATGTGATTTCGGGTGGTTAAACGGGAATTTTGAAGCATGTTGTTGGTCTGGTTTTTATGGCTTATGGTATTTTCGCATCTGCAGAAAAGGAGCCGCAGAAGCGGTTCCGCAGATGCGGCGTGGAGGTCGCAGGAGCGGTGCTTTAAGGGCTTGGCATATTCCGCAGAAGCGGAAGGCTTTCCGCAAAACGGACACCGCAGGAGCGGTTTGAGGATTTAAGTGAAGACCGCATAAGCGGTCATTTTTGGTGCAGAAGCGGAAACTGCAGGTGCGGTTTAAGACCATAGAAGCGGTCCCTGGGAATTTAAGTGAGACCGCAGAAGCGATCATTTGGTCGCGGATGCGGTGACCGCAGGTGCGGTAATTTAACCGCAGGAGCGGAAATCAACTGGAATTAAAGTGAACAGTGTTCATGAACTTGAAAGAGAAGAAAACATTTGGGACTTCGGACTAAGGAAAGTTTGGGCGATTTTTGAAGAGGGTTTCGAGGGCGATCATCAAGTAAGGATTTTTGGACCTAGATTATGTTATTATTGTGCATAAACATGGATTAACACTGAAAACCCAAAGAATTAAAGGTTAAAAATGGAGGTTAGGGCTTGGATTTTTGAAATGAGAATTTGGGATTTGAGGGAGAATTTGGACTCCGATTTTGATGAATTTTATATGTATAGACTCGTGGAGAGACGACGAATCCGGTGATGTAAATTTCGTAATTTTTAGAGAAGTGGGCCCGAGGCTCGTGTTTTGCCAACCTTGTGATTTTTGGTGTTTTTCGAGTCTTTTCGATTGGGTTATGTTTCTTTAGCCTATTGTAATGTATTCATTGTGGTTTTAACCAGATTCGACGCGCGAGGAGGTGGATTCGAGAGGAAAAGGCATAGCGGAGTAGTCTTGTGGTCGGCTTGAGGTGAGTAATAGATGTAGATGATGGCCTGAGGGTTTGAAACCCCGGTATATCACACTGTGACGCTATATTGAGGTGAGACACGTACTCCACGATGAGTGCGAGGTCATTTGTGATCGGGGACTATGGCTTAGTCCGTCCGAGTGATGTTCTTACTGTGTTATGGATTAGAAATTGATTGGTAAGCATCCTACTTGGATTGCTATGAGCATATTTGGGCTGTGTGCCAATTATTTGGATCCCTTAGGGATTTTTATCATTGTTTCCATGATGCTTAGCATGTTTTCATGATATCAGTCCTGATTTAAACACTGTCTGGAAGTGATTAATAAATTTCTAAAGTTTTAAACACTTAATCTATAATTCCTAATAATTGGAACTGAAAATGATAAACTTGACTGTGCATGTGTGGCTTACATGCATATATCTAGACTGAGTGGGGATCGGGCTGTACCCTACAGTGAATGCTACGATGATATTGCGCTTGGGCTATAGGAGCCCCTCCGGAGTCTGAACCCCCACAGTGAGCGCGGGTACCCAAAATAGATCGGGTTGTACGCCGCAACGGTCATGTGCATTGCATTGCATTCATATTTTGATGTTTATCTGATCTAGCTGTTTCTGTTTTGTTGCCATCTCACCGTTAACTATGCTAAATTGTTAGTGTTAGCTTTACATTGTGGTATTTTTGAGATTTCATACTTTCAGTCATTATATATGTCTATTACCACTGAGTTGGAAGTACTCACTTTACTCCCTGCACTATGTGTGCAGATTCAGGTGTCTCGGGAGCATAGTTGAGCTATTTGCTGCTTCAGAGCTTCTCAGGAGTTGTCGAGGTAGCTTCCTGACGTTCGCAGGACCCGACTCCTCCCCTATCCCTTTATTATTTTCGCATCTTAGAACATCAGCATTACTGAGGATTTATTATTTTTGTTATCTTAGAGGCTCTAGACTCATGACCCCAGATCTTTGGGAGATGTTGGTTATGTCAGTGTTTCATGCTGCTTCTATTTAAACTATTGGTTTATAGACTTGTTAGACTGTTGATTTAATGCTATAAGTTTGGAAATGGGTTGTGTGATTGAGTTGTAAGTGTTATATGGTCGGGCTTGCCTAGCAATTGTGTTGGGCGCCACATGACCGGGATTGGGGTCGTGACAAGTTGGTATTAGAGCCTAGGTTACTAGGCCTCATGAGTCATGAACCAGTTAGTAGAGTCTTGCAGATTGGTACGGAGACGTTTGTATTTATCCTTGAGAGGCTGCAAAACCTTTAGGAAACACTTCATATTCTTGAAACTCTTGTCGTGCGGCTTTGTTGTTCTGAGAGCTAAATTTCTATATTCTATTCTCTCGCAGATGGTGAGAACCCGTGCTACCGGACGAGATGGGCGACCGCCATTGCCATCCGCTAGAGGTCGTGGTCGTGGTCGAGGCAGACCAGTGTGAGCAGCACCTGCAGATCCACCAGCTGCCCAGGTTTCGGACCAGCCTCCAGCTGTAGATGCTCCAGCAGTACCTGTTCAGGCACCGACAGTGCCCATTGTGATTCCTGGTCTTTAGGAGGCTTTAGCTCAGATCTTATCCGTCTACACTGGACTGGCTTAGGCAGTCTCAGCCACAACTGCAGCAGCTACTTCTCAGATCGGGGGTGGTCAGCAGACCCCCGCTACTCGTGCACCCGAGCAGGGTGTTCAGGGATTGTAGACACCGGGAGCAGCCCCAGCTCAGCCAGTCACACCAGTTGCACCAGTTGCCCCAGTTGCACCAGTCGCACCAGCTCCAGACTTTGTGGTTCCAGCTATGCCAGACGACGAGCAGCGTCGACTGAAGAGGTTTAGTAGGCTCCAGCCACCGACGTTCAGTGGCACTGAGGGCGAGGATGCCCAGGGATTTCTAGACAAGTGTCAGCGTATGCTTCGTACTGCAGGGATTTTGGAGTCGAGTGGAGTGGCTTTTACTACTTTCCAGTTCTCTGGGCCTGTATTTACATGGTGGGAGGAGTTTGAGAGGCGTAGGCCTATTGGAGCAGCGCCCCTTACTTGGCAGCAGTTCTCAACTCTTTTTCTGGAGAAGTATGTACCGTAGTCTCGCAGAGAGGAGCTGCATCATCAGTTTGGGTGGTTGGTTCAAGGAGACATGACTGTGACTCAGTATGAGTTGAGATTTACGCAGCTAGCTCGGCATGCTACTTGGATGATCCCGACAGATCGGGAGAGGATTAGGAGGTTTGTGGATGGTCTTAACTATCCAGTCCGTATTTTGATAACTAGAGAGAGGGTTGTGGCCGCCTAGTTTGAGGAGGTAGTTGATATGGCTCGATAGATTGAGACAGATCGCCATCGGGAGCGTAAGGAGAGGGAGGCCAAAAGGCCTCGAGGTTCAGGTAGCTTCAGTGGTGCTCCGTCTAGGGGCCAGTTCCAGCGCAGTAGAGGTCGTTCCTTCAGACCTCCTCAGTCAGGTCGTACAGAGTCCAGTGGGGTTTTTTCAGGCCGTGGTCATTAGGGTTATCAGCAGGGTCAGTCTTCACTTAGTGCCCTTCCAGCTCAGAGCTCTACTCCTGCTTCTTCAGCCCAGGGTTCGTCTGCAGCGAGGGGTTCCCTTCAGTACCCTTCTCCAGCTCCGGGTCGTTGCTATAAGTGCGGTGAGTTTGGTCACATGAGGAGACAGTGTCCTCGGCTTCGTGGTGGTCAGTCTCAGCAGAGGGATCAACCCTTATCTTTTACTCCTATTTCATCATCACCCACTCAGTCAGCTAGGGGTGGGGGCCAGGTAGCCAGAGGTCACCCCAGGGGTGGAGACTGGACTGGCGGTGGTCAAGCTCGATTCTATGCTCTTCCAGACAAGAGGGATGCCATTGCATCCGATGCTGTTATCACAGGGATGCCTCTGTTTTGTTTGATCCCGGATCTACCTATTCCTATGTATCTTCATATTTTACTCATCATTTGGGTACGAACCGTAGTTTTCTTGCCTTTCCTGTGCACGTATCTACCCCGGTTGGTGATACTATTATTGTGGATCATGTATATCGATATGTCTGGTGACTATTGGGGGTCTGGAGACCCGAGTTGACTTGTTATTGTTGAGCATGGTAGATTTTGATGTGATTCTGGGTATGGATTGGCTATCCCCGTACCATGCTATTCTGGACTATCATGCCAAGATAGTTACGTTGGCTATTCCGGGTGTTACGAGGATCGAGTGGCGAGGTATGACTGATTATGTGCCCAACAGGGTGATTTCTTTCTTAAAGGCCCAGCGGATGGTTGGTAAGGGTTGTTTATCGTATTTGGCTTTTGTGAGGGATGTTGGAGCTGAGACTCCTAGTCTTGATTTAGTTCCTGTTGTGAGGGATTTCCCTGATGTGTTCCCAGCAGACCTGTCGGGCATGCCGCTGGACAGGGATATTGATTTCGGTATTGATCTGGTGCGGGGCACTCATCTCATCTCTATTCCTCCCTATCGTATGGCACAATCGAGTTAAAGGAATTGAAGGAGCAGCTTCATGAACTCCTAGATAAGGGGTTCATTCGCCCGAGTGTATCGTCGTGGGGTGCACTGGTCTTATTTGTGAAGAAGAAGGATGGCATGATGAGAATGTGCATTGACTACAGACAGTTGAATAAGGTGACAGTGAAGAACAAGTATCCACTACCCCGTATTGATGATTTGTTTGACCAGCTTCAGGGGCAAAGGTATTCTCTAAGATTGATCTCCGTTCAGGCTATCACCAGTTGAATATTAGGGATTCAGACATTATGAAGACGACTTTCAGGACGAGATATGGGAACTATGAGTTTCTAGTTATGTCATTCGGGCTGACTAATGCCTCAGCCGCGTTCATGCACTTGATGAACAGTGTATTTCGGCCGTATCTGGATTCATTTGTGATTGTGTTTATTGATGATATCCTGATGTACTCGCGTAGCCAGGAGGAGCACGCGCAGCATTTGAGGGTGGTGTTGCAGAGACTGAGAGAGGAGAAGCTTTATGCAAAGTTCTCCAAGTGTGAGTTCTGGCTTAATTCTGTGGCTTTTTTGAGACACATGGTGTCCAGTGATGGTATTTACG
This sequence comes from Nicotiana glauca, assembly GCA_026770625.1. Taxonomy (NCBI): domain Eukaryota; kingdom Viridiplantae; phylum Streptophyta; class Magnoliopsida; order Solanales; family Solanaceae; genus Nicotiana; species Nicotiana glauca. Next base: position 18,100 of record MU684780.1, read on the forward strand.
TTGATCCAAAGAATATTGAGGCGGTGCAGAGTTGGCTTAGGCCGTCCTCAGCCACTGAGATTCGAAGTTTCCTCGGTTTGGCGGGTTATTATCGCAGGTTCGTTCAGGGTTTTTCATCTATTTCTTCACCCTTGACAACGTTGACGTAGAAGAATGCTCCATTTGTGTGGTCGGATGAGTGTGAGGAGAGCTTTCAGAAGCTCAAGACAGCTTTGACCACTGCTCCAGTATTAGTATTGCCATCAGCTTCAGGTTCTTACATGGTGTATTGCGATGCTTCGAGAGTTGGGATCGGATGTGTATTGATGCAGGAGGGTAGTGTTATTGCTTATGCTTCTCGTCAGTTGAAGCCTCGTGAGAAAAACTACCCTGTACATGATTTGGAGTTGGCTGCCATAGTCCATGCTTTGAAGATTTAGAGGCACTACTTATATGGCGTATCTTGTGAGGTATATACCGATCATCGCAGTCTCCAGCATTTGTTCAAATAGAATGATCTTAATTTGAGGCAGTGGAGGTGGCTTGAGTTACTCAAGGACTATGATATTACCATTTTGTATCACCCGAGGAAAGCCAATGTAGTGGCCGATGCATTGAGCCGAAAGGCGGTTAGTATGGGTAGTTTGGCGTACATTCCAGTTGGGGGAGAGGCCCTTTGCAGTTTATGTCTAGGCTTTAGCCAATCGGATGGTGAGGTTAGATATTTCGGAGCCTAGTCAGGTGTTGGCTTGTGTGGTTTCTCGATATTCCTTGTACGACCGCATTAGAGAGCGCCAGTATGATGATCCACACTTGCTTGTCCTGAAGGACAGGCTCCAGCATGATGATGCCAGAGATGTAACTATTGGTGATGATGGTGTGTTGTGGATGCAGGGCCAGATTTGCGTGCCCAATATGGATGGGCTTCGGGAGTTAATATTGGAAGAGGCCCACAGCTCGCGGTATTCTATTCATCCAGGTGCCGCGAAGATGTATCAGGATTTGAGACACATTACTGGTGGAGAATGATGAAGAAGGATATTGTGAGTTATGTAGCTCAGTGTCTCAACTGTCAGCAGGTCAAATATGAGCATTAGAGGCCCGGTGGTGTACTTCAGCGGATGGATATTCCAGAGTGGAAATGGGAAAGGATTACTATGGATTTTGTGAGTGGTCTCCCTCGTACCTCGAAGAAGTTTGATTCGATTTGGGTGATTGTGGATAGGCTGACCAAGTCCGCGCACTTCATTCCGGTGTGTACTACCTATTCTTCGGAGCGGTTTGCGGAGATTTTTATTCGGGAGATTGTACGGTTGCATGGGATCCCAGCTTCTATTATCTCAGATAGGGGTACTCAGTTTACTTCCCAGTTCTAGAGGACTTTTCAGCGAGATTTAGGCACACAGGTAGAGTTGAGCACGGCATTTCATCCATAGACGGACGGGCAGTCCGAGCATACCATTCTGATATTGGAGGACATATTGCATGCTTGTGTTATTGACTTTGGAGGTTCTTGGGCTGAGTTCTTGCCACTTGCAGAGTTTGCTTACAATAACAACTACCAATCCAGTATTCAGATGGCGCCGTATGAGGCCTTATATGGGAGACGGTGTAGATCTCCGGTTGGTTGTTTTGAGCCCGGCGAGGCTAGACTATTGGGGACAGAGTTAGTTCAGGATGCCTTAGAGAAGGTGAAGGTGATCCAG
>MU684780.1:20952-52564 GCA_026770625.1 Nicotiana glauca
TGATCGAATGTGCAATTCGAAAGTTCTTGAGAAAACTTAGGCTTTGATTTGAGGATAATTGAGGATTTTGATGTTAATGATAGTGTTTTGATGGTTCGAGTGAGTTTGAATAAGGTAATAGATCATGTCTGTGCTTTTGGTTGAGGTCCCAGGGGCCTCGGTGTGATTTCGGGTGGTTAAACGGGAATTTTGAAGCATGTTGCAGGTCTGGTTTTTATGGCTTCTAGTATTTTCGCATCTACAGAAAAGGAGCCGCAGAAGCGGTTCCGCAGATGCGGCGTGGAGGTCGCATAAGCGATCATTTTAGGGCTTGGCATATTCCGCAGAAGCAGAAGGCTTTCCGCAAAAGCGACATTGCAGGAGCGGTTTTCGACCGTAGAAGCGGTTTGAGGATTTAAGTGAAGACCGCATAAGCAGTCATTTTTGGCGTAGAAGCGGCAACTGCTGGTGCGGTTTAAGACCGCAGAAGCGGTCCCTAGGAATTTAAGTGAGATCACAGAAGCGATCATTTGATTGTGGATGCGGTGACCGCAGGTGCGGTAATTTAACCGTAGGAGCGGAAATCAACTGGAATTAAAGTGAACAATGTTCACGAACTTGAAAGAGAAGAAAACATTTGGGACTTCAAACTAAGGAAAGTTTGGGCAATTTTTGAAGTGGGTTTCGAAGGCTATCATCAGGTAAGGAATTTTGGACCTAGATTATGTTATTATTGTGCATAAACATGGATTAACACTGAAAACCCAAAGAATTAAAGGTTAAAAATGGAGGTTAGGGCTTGGGTTTTTGAAATGAGAATTTGGGATTTGAGGGAGCATTTGGACTCCGATTTTGATGAATTTTATATGTATAGACTCGTGGCGAGATGAGGAATCCGGTGATATAAATTTTGTAATTTTTCGAGAAGTGGGCCCGAGGCTCGAATTTTGCCAACTTCGTGATTTTTGGTATTTTTCGAGTCTTTTCGATTGGGTTATGTTTCTTTAGCCTATTGTAATGTATTTGTTGTGGTTTTGACTGGATTCGACGTGCGAGGAGGTAGATTCGAGAGGAAAAGGCATAGCGGACTAGTCTTATGGCCGGCTTGAGGTGAGTAATAGATGTAGATGATGGCCTGAGAGTTTGAAACCCCGGTATATCGCATTGTGACGCTATATTGAGGCGAGACACGTACTCCACGATGAGTGCGGGGTCGTTTGTGATCGGGGACTATGGCTTAGTCCGTCCGAGTGATGTTCGTACTGTGTTATGGATTAGAAATTGATTGGTACGCATCCTACTTGGATTGCTATGAGCATATTTGGGCTGTGTGCCGATTATTTGGATCCCTTAGGGATTTTTATCATTGTTTCCATGATGCTTAGAATGTTTTCATGATATCAGTCCTGAGTTAAACACTGTCTGGAAGTGATTAATAAATTTCTACAGTTTTAAACAATTAATCTATAATTCCTAATAGTTGGAACTGAAAATGATAAACTTGACTGTGCCTGTGTGGCTTACATGCATATATCTGGACTGAGTGTGGATCGGGCTGCACGCCGCAGCGAATGCTACGATGATATTGCGCTTGGGATGTATGAGCCCCTACGGAGTCTGAACCCCCACAGTGAGCGCGGGTACCCAAATGGATCGGGTTGTACGTCGCAGCGGTCATGTGCATTGCATTGCATTCATGTTTTGATGTTTATCTGATCTAGCTGTTTCTGTTTTTTTGCCATCTTATCGTTAACTATGCTAAATTGTTAGTGTTAGCTTTATATTGTGGTATTTTTGGGATTTCATACTTTCAGTCATTATATATGTCTATTAACACTGAGTTGAAAGTACTCACTTTACTCCCTGCACCATGTGTGCAGATTCAGGTGTTTCGGGAGCATAGTTGAGCTATTTGCTGCTTCAGAGCTTCTCAGGAGTTGTCGAGGTAGCTGCCTGACGTTTGCAGGACCCGACTCCTCCCCTATCCCTTTATTATTTCTGCATCTTAGAACATCAACATTACTGAGGATTTATTATTTTTGTTATCTTAGAGGCTCTAGACTCATGACCCCAAATCTTTGGGAGATGTTGGTTATGTTAGTGTTTCATGTTGCTTCTATTTAAACTATTGGTTAATAGACTTGTTAAACTATTGATTTAATGCTATAAGTTTGGAAATGGGTTGTGTGATTGAGTTGTGAGTGTTATATGGTCGAGCTTGCCTAGCAATTGTGTTGGACGCCATCACGACCGGAATTGGGATCGTGACATAATCAATCGGAGAAATATATGAAGAATTTGATCTAGTCAGTCTAGATGATACTGATATTATCAGTCTGAATAGGTTCATTGAACCTGATCTTTATCGTGCCATCTGAGGTTTGTTCGACATGTTTATGCATTTAAAAATTGACATAAACTTATCTTTACGCTTAATGACATATTCTTTTGGCCATAAAAATATTATGATAAATTTAATACCACAAGATCCCATATTATATTTTAAATATGTGTCAAAAGTCATATTTGCTTTTTTAATTTCACATTTCGTCAAACGTATAATATACAATAAACAAGATTTGAACTAATATTGTCTATGAAGCCTCTAACAAAGAACTGACGAATTGCACAATTAGACAATGAATTCCAGCTAAATGTTTATTGACTTTTGACACCACAAAAGAACCCGAAAGTCTCGTATCTTCACATCATTTCAGCTTTATTTCTAATTCGGAAAAGGGGTAAATATATCCTTCTACTTTCAAATATTGTTTACTTGTATCCTTCGTTATACTATTGGGCTATACATACCCCTACCGTCATACTATTGGATTATCTATACCCTTATTGTCATACTTTAAAACAAAAATACCCCTATTTTTGGATGGAGTACCACGTGGCAGCACCAGATTAAAATGACACATTTTTTTATCCGACCCGTTTTTATAAAATCCACAACCCGACCCCAATTTTTTTTTCCAATTTTTTTAAAATTTCAGTTTTTAAAAAATAAAAATTTTATGTTAAAAAACAAAAAAATATTTTTTTCTGTTTTTTATTTTTTTCTCCAGTTTTTACAAAACAAAATTCTTTTAAAAAATTAAAAAAATAAAAAATAATATTTTTCAAAAACGAAAATATTTTGTTGAAAATAATTGTTTCAGTTTTTAAAAACGAAAATAGTTTGTTAAACAACGAAATTATGTTTTTCTGTAAGGTATCATAATCGTCCTATAACAACAGTTTTAATTTTTTTCGAACCTTTCATTTCATAGACATATATCAGAACTCCTTCATTTACAAGCATAAACTTGTTGGCCTTGTTTTATTTTTGTTTACAAAAAGAAATTGGCAATTTGCCATATATACACTCTGCTCAACGAGTATTGATCCAAGAAAAGATAAAAATAACAATATTTAAAAGATTGTAAAAACTGTAAAGTCTGAATTTTTTTTTGTAAAAACAGGAAAAAAAATCAGTTTTAACAAAATATTGTCATTTTTTTTAAAAAATACTGAAAAAAAATATTTCCAACAAAATATTTTCGTTTTTGAAAAATATTTTTTTTCATTTTTTTTAAAGATTTTCTTTTTGTAAAAACTGAAAAAATAAATTTGTATAAACTGAATTTATTTTTGTAAAAATAGAAAAAAATTCGTTGTTTAACAAAATATTTTCGTTTTTTAAAAAATAAAAAAATATTTTCAACAAAATATTTTGGTTTTTGAAAAATATTTTTTTTTCATTTTTTAATTTTTAAAAGAATTTTGTTTTGTAAAAACTGAAAAATATATTTTTTTGTTTTTTAACATAATATTTTCGTTTTTTAAAAACTGAAAATAAAAAAAAATTGGAAAAAAATGAAAATAGGGGTCGGGTTGTGGGTTTTTTAAAAATGAGTCGGGTAAAAAAAAAGAAATGGGTCGTTTTAATCTGGTGCTGCCACGTGGCGCTCCATCCAAAAATAGGGGTATTTTTATTTCAAAGTATAACAATATGGATATAGATAACCCAATAATATGACTGTAGGGGTATGGATAGCCCAATAGTATAACGATGGGTATAAGTAAACAATATTTGAAAGTAGAGGAATATATTTAGCCCTTTTCCGTTTCTAATTTATTTCCGTACATAGTCTTAGTTTCTCATTTGATGTTCGATACCTGCATTGAAGTCAGATTATATTCAAATTCGTATCGCATATGGCTCCATTCGGAAAGCACTCCTTATCAAGAATTTTTTTCATACCCAAAGCTTGAACACCGAAACCTCTGATTAAGGAAAAAACAGTTCAATCAGCTGCACCCTTCTATTACAAGTAATTTAGTACTATACCACCGTATCTCTAACTTTCTAAGAGACATGGCAGAAGAAATGATCCTTTTAGATTACTGGCCTAGTCCGTTTGGAACAAGGGCACGAATCGCACTTGCTGAGAAAGGAATCAGTTACATCCACAAGTTCGAGGACTTGCCCAATAAAAGTCCCTCACTTCTGAAAATGAACCCGGTTCATCAAAAGGTGCCAGTTCTTGTTCATGATGGTAAACCGGTTTGTGAATCAGATATCATTATTCAGTATATTGATGAAGTCTGGAATCAGAGTTTTCCCTTATTGCCCTCTGAACCTCACCAGAGAGCTAAAGCTAGGTTCTTGGTTGACTTCATCAACAACAAGGTCAGAACTTCTTACAATTTTAATTTACCCATGGTAAATTTTTTAGAGTACTTTAAGTTATATTTTGTATCCTCATGGTCCCATTTTATATGATACTTTTCGATTTACGAGATTTAAACTTTTTAATATTGATCATGCATTTTTTGAGATAGAATTTTTTAATTTTTCGGGATAAAATTTATATATTTAAAAACTACATAAAAATACTATAATTAATAATTCAAAATATGTAAAAGACATATAAAAAAATTACAGTCAAAGAAGAATTCGTTTAACTCTTAAAATACAAACGCCTTTACATAAATTGGGACTACTTCACAATATTAGATTTAGATGAACTTAAATGTAGTGATGGTAAGTAGAGATTTACATAGGTGTGTCAACTTGCTTGGAATCAAGGCATGATTATTATCGCAATAATGTATCTTAACCAATTATAACAAGTTATTTACTTAATCTCTTAATTTACCAAATTATGCTTATCATAAAGAGTTACAAGTTGTTATAAGACACACATTAACATACGACAATAATAATAAAAATCCAGTAAAATTTCAGAGATGAGGGGTCTGAGGAGGTTAATGTGTATGCAGACCTTACCCCTACTCCAACGGAATAGATAGGCTGCTTAAGATAAACCCTCGATTCAAGAAAACAAAAAAGACGAAAATAGACAATATATCGATATCATCAACATAAACCATAGAAATAATAACAACATTAGAAGAACTAGTAAATAGTAAAAATGCAATAACAGTAACCAGTAAATAAGGCTCAGTACTATGAACATGCTTTAACATATAAGGGTCGTTTGATAGGGTGCATTAGATAAGCTAATGCATGCATTAGCTTTGTGTATAAATAATACATTGTTTGGTAGGGTGCATTAGCTTTGTGTATTAATAATACATTGTTTGGTAGACATTTTGAACTTATGCATTACTTATGCAAGCATTAGTTATACATCCTATTTGGTATTATCCTATGCATAACTAATGCATATAAAACAATGGTATTAGCAATGCAATGGGTTTTAATGCATGCATTAACTTAGTTAAAGACAAAATCGTCCTTCAAAATTTATGCTTGATTAAAATATGCTAGTTAGTATATTAATACAAGTTCAAAATAATCCAAATAATGATAAATAAAATTATATCACTAATAAATAAATAAATTCTTAGAAATTTTTTTTATAAATAAATATTTAATTTTATTTTACAATATAGGTGGACAAATAAAATATTTTTTAAAAACCTTTTCATATAAAAACATTTCTCAACACATGTTTCTTTTAAAAAGCTAGAGTGTGGACTAGTTTTGAGGGCATTTTTATAAACAAATAATTCTTTTAAAAATTGTGCAATGTTTTAATACATCAAACCAAACAATAGATAAGAAATATGTTAGCATAACTAATACCAGTATAACTAATGCAAGCATAACTAATCCCAACATAACTAATGCAAGCATAACTAATACCAGCATTACTAATACACCTTATTCAGCATTATTCTTATGCACCCTACCAAACGACCCCATAGTGTAAAAAAAAACTATACTTAGCGTACAAAAATTAAACTCTATTTGAAGTACAAAAAAGTGTCAAGAAAAAGATGAGAAGGTCTTATAGTACAAAGGTTGTAAGCATTTTGACATTTTTTTAACCTGATGGTAAATTAGGTATACGGGTCAAGTATAAAGGTATGGATGGGGGCAGCAGAAGAGCAAGAAACAGGCAAGAAAGAACTTGTAGAGTGGTCTAAGTTGTTAGAAGCAGAGCTTGGAAACAAACTTTATTTCGGAGGAGATGCCTTTGGATTTGTAGACATAGCCCTTGTTCCCTTCTACAACTGGTTTATTGTTTTCAAGAAATTTGCTAACCTCAACTTAGAAACAGAATGTCCAAAGCTGGTGATGTGGGGCAACAGATGTTTGAACAGAGACTCTGTGTCCAAGTCTCTTCCTACTTCAGAACAAGTTTATCAAGCTTATTTGGAATTCAAGAGAGGCTGGGCACATTCTTAAGTAAATAGGACTATATTACAACTTGTATCTGATCCAACCTTTTTATTGGTTCATTCTAGTTTTTTAGTTGTCTTGGAACATCAATTAGAAGGAAAAAACAAGAAAATAAATGTTTTCATAGAGATTTTTATCATAACGGTGAGGTGCGAATCAACTCGTGCTTGTCACAATTACTGCATCATGGACCTGCTATGTATTTCTCGCGGTACAAATATTGAGTAATTTTACCTATCAAGGCATTTTTATCGAGCCGTACGAGGAGAGAACTTCCTATACGTTTCTAAGAGGTGACATTTTTATTTTAGAATTTTCTAGAGTTTGAAAATGATAACTCCCTTCCTAATTTGGTATACCTATTTAAGCAGGATGAAAGGAAAATTTCATGTCCGATTAGTTTTTGACTTTTCGGGAATACCTTAGTTGATGAATTAGTAGTCGTTGTTCAGCCTTAAGCAGATAAAAAAAATTAACTTTTCTTGTCCTTTTAAATTTTGCATCTCATACCACCGATACTCAAAGGTAAGTTTTACAAAGCGGTGGTTAGACCGGCCATGATGTATGGGGTTGAGTGCTTGGCTGTTAAGTACTCACATATCTAGAAGATAAAAGTAACAAAAATGAGGATGTTGAGGTGGATGTGCGGGCACACTAGGATGGATAAGATTAGGAATGAAAATATTCGGGAGAAGGTGGGCGTGGCTCCCACTGATGACAAGATGTGGGAAGCGAGGCTTAAATGGTTCAGACACGTACAAGGAAGAGGCCTAGATGCTCCGTATGGAGGGGTGATCGGCTGGTTTTAGAGGGTACGAGAAGAGGTAGATGACGGTCTAAGAAGTATTGGGGAGAAGTGATTAGACAGGACATGAATATGCTTCAGATTTTCGAGGATATACCCTTGATAGTAAGCTATGAGGTCGAGTATTAGGGTTGTAGGTGTTAGATACAGTTTTAATGATGAAAATAATATACATATGCAGGAAATCAATTGCAAGGAGTCAATATGATGCTACAGGACTGCTGGAGTTAATCCTGATAAATAAGGAAAGAAATAAATCAAGGCGAAGCAAAACAATCAGCAAATCTGGACGCCTAAGGAAAGGAGTCGCAAATCTGGGAAGATTCCTTTCAAGCCAATCAATCCGCAAAGAGTATCAATCAGTTGCGATGGAGAGAATCAAGCAAGCCTAAAGTTAAGGCACAAATCAATGGCATCATTTCGGAAGGTCGAAGATTCTGAAGAGATTGGTACGCGACTAACTTTGGAAAGAACCAACAATCAAGGAGCAAGTCTTTATTGCATACATCTGCTGAAGAAAGGAAATCAAGGAGAAGCAACTGCTAGCTATCTTATTCTTGGAAAGAATCAATCTCTTTCCAAGGATCAAATCTCTTGGGTTGTCAAGCCTCGATCATCATCAAAGTATTTATACCTAGCCTCAGACCCTAGTGACATATACTTTGATTGCACCAAAAACCCTTTCTTTATTCTACTGCAACAAACATTGTAGTTCTCTAAGATCTGTTGTGTAACAAGTTAGAGAAGAAAGGAGAGTATAACACTGGTGAGACATTGTATCAAAAAGGAAAACGAGTGTTAGAGGAACTATATTATCAAGTCATTTCCACTGTACTCTAAGAATACATTTACTTAAGAGAACTCTCTTGCAACACAAAGACACTGGACTAGGATTCAGATTGAATCCGAACCAATATAAAAATTCCGGTGTCTTTAATTCCTGCACTTATTTTTGGTAATTTCCTTTATGATATTATAACTGCTGAATTACTAGTCGACTATCTGCTAAACTAGTCAACTAATAAATCGATAAGTGTAAAAATATACAATTCACCCCCCTCTTGTACTTTCAATTGGTATCAGAGCAAGGCTCACATCTTTCTTTTTGCTTAACAACTTGTGAGAAAAGATCATGGCAAATCAAGTCATCATAGGAGCTCTCTTCCAGGAAGGAACTTCGCAAGTTAGACCACCATACTTCAATGGACAACATTTCTCTAATTGGAAAGTGAGAATGGATATCTTTACCAAGGCTTAAGATGTCAAAGTTTGGTGAGTTATCAAAAAGGGAAATTATCCCCTACCTGATGGCACTCCACCATTTGCTGACCCTGAAGATATTGATTCATATACAAAAGAGCAATTGGAAGTGATACAACTTAACAACAAAGCAAGAAATTTGCTTCATAATGCCATAAGTGGTGAAGAGTATGAGAAAATCTCAAGCTGTGACACAGTTAAAGAAATGTGGGACAAGCTTGAAGTCACATATGAAGGAACTAGCAAGGTAAAGGAAACACATATCAACATGCTAGTTCACGATTACGAACTCTTCTTAATGAAAGATGGAGAATCCATTGATGAGATATTTGCCAGATTTAGCTAAATAATTAGCGATCTAAAGGCGTTTGGCAAGCCTTATACCAGCGGTGATCAAGTTAAAAAAATTCTAAGAAGTTTGCCAACCACCTGGAAGACCAAAGTAGTCACACTGGAATCTCAAGATCTAAAAAAACCATCCTATGATGAGCTAAGAGGAGAACTTATAGCTTTTGAAAGAACGCATCTAAAGAAGACTAGTCAATAAGAGAAAAAGAAAATAGTTGCATTCAAGGCCTCAACTGAAACAGCTGAAAACAAAATTGATGATGATCCTGAAGCTTTACAAGAAGAGATTGCTATGATGTCAAGGAACATGGATGGACTACTGAGAAGATTCTGGATACAAAGAAAGGAAGAATTCCACCAAGACGATCCAAGAAATACAATGAACATGATAAGAATGTTGGAAAGTGCTACGAATGCGGAAGATTTGGGCACATTCAAGCAGAGTGCCCCGAACTAAAGAAAAAGATCTCTAGAGGCTTGAACAAGAACAAATCCTTCGGAAGCTGGAGTGATGAAGACACCTCAGATCATGAAGAGATAGCAAATCTCTACTTCAAGACAATTCTGGAAAATGAAATGAACAAATCCTCAGGATGCTGGACAGATGGGGACAATTCAGATGAAGAAAATGAAAATTGTTTCATGGCATGAGGTGAAACCAGTAAGGTAAGATCTTATAATTGTGAAAGATGCAATGAATTGCAGGATATTCTTGATTTAACTTTAAAAGAGTCTCAAAAAATGATGAATGAGCTTAAGAGACTCACTAAAGAAGTTAAAGACTAGAAACTCAACCATGAAGTAAATGAAATTGAAAAAGAAGTACTTCAAGAAGAGTTTGAGGAATTGCAAATGCAACTCAATGGCATGCGCATGTCTACCAGTCACAGTTCTGTTAATTCAAATCAGACGACTTGCAATTCAACTGGAAAAAGACCAGCCTGGACCAAATCGACTAGTAATAACACTAATGAAAGAACTAAAAGTGGCTCAGAAGTTATGTGTCATTACTGTAACAAGAGTGGTCATAAGTATTCCTTTTGTCGCTTTCGTAAAGAAAACATGTCAGGATGGGTTTGGAAACCAAAAACCAAATTTGAATCTAGTAATACTAACCCTCCAGGACCCAGGCAAGCTTGGGTACCTAAAAGAAAGTAATCACCTTGTTTTGCAGGAACACCACAGAATAAGCCGCAAAGGAAAATAGTATCTAGATAGTGCGTGTTCCAGTTATATGACCGGTGACGAAAACTTGTTCAAAGAAGTCACACAAATTGATGGAGGAAGTGTTAAATTCGGGGATGACTCAAAAGGCAAAATAGTCGGTATTGGAACAATTCTCTTTAACAACAACTGTGACATCACTGAAGTTTATCTAGTTGATGGCCTCAACTATAATCTCTGAGCATAAGTCAACTTTGCGACTCAGGATATGAGGTAAACTTTAAGAAAACAGGGTGTGCTATTGAAGACGAATCAAGTAAAATAGTTCTTCCTGAAAAAAGGTATGGAAATGTTTATATTCTTGATAGTTTTGAAAAATTAAGTGGTCATATCTGCTTATCCTCTATGTATGATGATCCATGGTTGTGGCATGGGAAGCTCAGTCATGCTAGCATGCATTTGATAGAAAAATTATCAAAATATGAGTTAGTTGTTGGTCTTCCTAAACTAAACTTCTCTATAACTCATATCTGTGATGCCTGTCAAATGGGTAAGCAAACCAGAAATTCTTTCAAAAACAAAGATATTGTATCTACCTCAAAACCTTTGCAACTACTTCACATGGATTTATTTGGACCTACTCGAACTGCTAGCATAGGAGGAAAAAGATATGCTTTTGTTATTATAGATGATTTTTCACATTTCACTTGGGTAATTTTCTTATCTCATAAGGATGAAGCATTAAGAAATTTTGAAGTTTTCTGTAAGAAGGTTGAAAGAGAGAAGGGTTATCTTATTTCAACAATTCAGAGCGATCATGGTGGAGAATTTGAAAGCAGAGCATTTGAAGAATTCCGCAATGATCAAGGATACACACATAATTTCTCTGCACCACACTCACCACAACAGAATAGAGTTGTGGAACGAAAAATAAAACTCTCTAAGATATGGCAAGAACCACATTGCTAGATCATTCACTACCAAATCACTTATGGGCAGAAGGCGTAAGCACATCATGCAATATTCTAATTCGATGTCTCATAAGGCCTATTCTGAAGAAGACTCCTTATGAACTGTGGAAAGGTAAATGTCCCAATATCAACTACTTCCATCCCTTTGGAAGTAAATGATTGTTCATAATAACGGTAAGGATAATCTTGGAAAATTTGATCCAAGAAGTGACGAAGGTATTTTCTTAGGCTATTCCTTAAATAGTATATCTTTTAGAGTATATAATAAACGCATATTATGTGTGGAAGAATCAGTACATGTTATATTCGATGAAAAAAATCCCTTGGTCGAGAAATGAATTACTGCAGGTAATGAAGATCAAGTTCAAGAACTTCAGGAAATAAGCAAACCTCAAGAGTCGACTGACATATTTGCTACAATAGAGTCAACTGGTGAAGACACCAGTAATGTACCAGACCAACAAATCAATTCGACTGCTAATTGTGATGACCCGGCCCGTTGTCACGTGAGTTACCGCCCCATTTCTCTCCATTTTCTGCTTCCTTATGTTTCATTATAAGAGTCTTGGGTGAACGAGTTGAATTGGATTGGTTTTAGATGGAAATGGGACACTTAGTCTCTTTAAGGAAGGTTTGTATTGGAAAAGTCAATCGGATATTAACTTATGAGTTAGAGGGCTCGAATGTGATTTTCGATGTTTCGGTTAGCTTCGGGGGATGATTTGTGACTTAGGAGTGTGATCGGAATTGATTTTGGAGGTCCGGTGTAGCATTAGACTTGAATTGGCGAAGTTAGTATTTTGGCGAATTCTGGTTGATAGGTGAGATTTTGATCCGAGGGTCGGAATGAAATTCCGAGAGTTACTGTAGCTTCGTTAGGTGATTTTGGATGTGTGTGCAAAATTTCAGGTCATTCGGAGGTCTTTTGGTTGGGTTTTTGATCAATTGCGTAATTCGAAAGTTTTAGAAGAACTTAGGCTTGAATCCGATGTAATTTGATGGTTTTGGTGTTGTTTGTGGTGTTTTGATGATTGGAGAAAGTTTGAATGATGTTTTAGGAGGGGTTGGCATTTTTGGTTGAGGTCTCGGGGGCCTCGGGGTGATTTCGAATGGCTAGCGGGATGAATTTGGACTTGTAGCATTGCTAATAATTGCTGGTATCTGGCATTTTTGCATATGCGGAAAAGGTACCGCAGATGCGGTAGGGAAGTCGCAGGTGCGTATTTGGAATCATGGGAGGACTTCCGCAGAAGCAGATGGTGGTCCGCATATGCGGCGTCCGCAGAAGCGGATATGGACCGCAGAAGCGGTCCTAAGCGCGTTAGTGTGGTTTCGCAGAAGCGGAAGAATTGCCGGAGGAGCGGTGACCGCAGAAGCGGTAAAAGTGTTGCAGAAGCACAAGTGACTGGACAGAGGTATTTTAATTCCTTCTTCGTGAATTTTTGAAGGAGTTAGACATTTCACTTCAAACTTGGAGTATTATGGGAGATTTTGAAGAGGGTTTTCGAGGGGTTTCAATAAGGTAAGGATTCTTGAACTTGAAACATGATTTTATGGTGCAAATACATGAATTAAGATTGAAAAATTAAGGAATCAAGGGTTAAAATGGAGGTTAGGGCTTGAACTCAAGAGAGTTAAGAAATGGGGATTTGATGGGCAAATTGGACTCCGATTCTGGTAATTTTGATATGTATAGACTCGTGGCGAGATAAAGAATCCGGTGATGTTAATTTTCTAATTTTTTGAGAAGTGGGCCCGGGGCTCGGGTTTTGCAAATTTCGTGAATTTCGATATTTTTTGAGTCTTTTCGATTGGGTTATGTTCCCTTAGCCTATTGTAACGTACTCATTGTGGTTTTGATCAGATTCGATGCGCGAGGAGGTTGATTTGCGAGGCAAGGGCATAGCGAGCTAGGATTTTGGCCGATTCGAGGTAAGTAATGATTGTAAATATTGTCCTGAGGGTTTGAAACCCCGGATTACACATCGTTGTGTTACTTTGAGGTGACTTACACGCTAGATGACGAGCATGGGGTAGAGCACCGCTGGGAATTGTGACCTAGTCCATCCCGAAAGAGCACTTTAATACGTAATTGATAGATAACTGTTTGAGATTACTATGTTTTGGGCTGTATGCCATGTTTGGGGCCTTGTGCCGACTTGTTGAGACCCTTAGGGTATTTTTGCTATCTATCCTCACCCTAATTGTTTGAAAGCATGTTCACAGTCATGTGTTACCTGTTTACTACTTAATCTGGCTTTATCACGATATTCTTAAATATAGAAAACTGTTTTGGTCTGAGTTCCCTATTTTATTGAGATAGACCGAGGGTATGGTGGTGAGGTTAATGACTGAGAGAGGCCGAAGTCCTAGTTGTGAGGATATTACATATCTATAGATCGGGCTGCACGCCGCAACAATGTATATTCTATATCTATAGATCGGGCTACACGTCGCAACAATATATATACATATATGGATACGGATCGGGCTGCACGCTGCAGTAAGCAATATTGCGCTTGTGCCGTAAGGGGCCCCTCCCGGAGTCTGCACACCCCTAGCGAGCGCCATTGGTGATGTATGGATCGGGCTGCACGCCGCAGCGATATATGGATCGGGCTGCATGCCGCAACAGTTATATGATACCTATTGAGTGTGAATGCTGAGTACGAGTACTGATTGGTAAGTGTTGAGTCATGAGTGACAGAGCGACTAGCCCGAGCGGCGATAAATATATGCATGCATATGAGTGATGTTTGCCTGGGAGTCCTAGTTATGACTTATTGATTTCACTCCTCCTTAAAGTGAATTTCTATCGAATATGTTGATTTACTGACTGTTTTTACTCACCTTTATATTGAGCCTTTGTTGGAAAGTTGAACAAATGTTTTAAAACAACTTTTATTTTAAAATGGGGTTTTGAGATGTTCAAAAATAAATCAGTAAATTGGCATTTGGTTATTTCCACCGAGATTTCTGGTTATGAAGTGTTTATGATTATTGTTTTGCCCGAGGGGCTATTTTTCGAACTATGCTTTGCCCGAGGAGCTGATTTTGACGTTAATCTCTATTATTATTTTAAAAGGTATTGAACCCCTACTAAAACTGCTAGAAAGTATTTCAAAAAGATTTTTACTAAATGCTGGATCTTAAAAAGAAAGGTTGACTCGTATTATGATCTGAAAGCCTGATGTGCTTATTGAGCCCGACGTGATTGTGGATTCATTGTTTCCTACTGCTCAGTCTTTATTTACTCTTATTGCTTACTGGGTTGGAGTACTCACATTACTCCCTGCACCTCATATGCAGATTCAGGTATATCAGAACTCGATAGCGGGTGTGGATTTGTTCAGGTGCAGAGTCATCAGAGTTAGCAGGTGGCTACATGGCGTTCGCAGTACCACTCCCTTTCTGACATTGCTATTACTGTATTTAGTACATTATTTTAGACTTATTGTTGTATTCAGAACAGGATAGATGCTCATGACTAGTGATACCCCGATGTCGGGCTTGTATTTTATTCCGCACTGTTATTTTAGAAGTTATCATGAAACAATGTTTAATTAAAGGCTTAAGAATGACTTTTTAAATACTTAAGGGTTAATGTGAGTGTTGTGTCAGCTGGCCTTGTCTTCACGAGAGGTGCCATCACGACCAGGCCGGTTTGGGGTCGTGACAAGTTGGTATCAGAGCCTAGGTTACTAGGTCTCACGAGTTATGAGCAGGTTTAGTAGAGTCTCGCGGAGCAGTACGGGGACGCCTGTATATCTCCTCGAGAGGTTGCAAAACCTTTAGGAAAACTTCACATTCTTGGAATTCTTATCGTGCGTACTTGATTCAGCTTGAGATATAACTCTTGAAATTCCTTCCACGCGTTCGTAAGCTCAAAATTTGATGTGCCTTGATGGTTTGTACTTCCCCGATCAAGGGGCGAGATGCAATCCCTGTGAGTATGTTGGGCCAGTCTGGAGGACTTGAGGCCGGATCTTTGCCTATGGATTGAGCACCAAGTTGCTGATTGTGTGAGTAAGTGTTTTGAACATGTATGTTCGGTATTGTCTCCATTAGTGGAAGTGACGGTTGGATATCAATGTGATGGATATGTCAGTACTGAGAGATATATCTATATAACTTGAGAGTGTCGAGAAAGGTCTGCTGGATGATAGATGAACTATTAAGTGCCTGATGTCCATTGTGATTGGATGTGTGACCCCGAGTTATGGGCGCGTGAAGAATCTTTTCATGTTTCCAGTTGAGAGTGGAGTAAATTTCATGTTGCGGTATGAGTTCGGACTCAGGTAGACCAATTAGCTGTGTAATATGTATAACGGTGGAAGGTAAACGGAAATGTTGTATAGAGGCGAAACAGGTGGGTTATTTCCTACGGAGCGTTCTGGAGTGGTGTGATCCTTATGTGTATGTTAGAAGATCTCATGTGTGAATGAAGGATACATGTTGAAATTTGAAATTTTGAATTTTCTTAAGAGAGTGGGCTTAATTGTGCGGGGATAAATATGAGAATTGCAAAAGATTTACAGTGCTGGATGATCTATGTTTTCACAAACTTACAAATGATTTGAGTTAAATTTCACTACGGTATTATGGCATCAATAGAGAAAAAGTGTTATGGGTTGCTGAGTGTGTCTTGATCTATGGCTTCGAGCCAAGCGGGGGAGTCTGCTGTGAGTAGTTGATTGCACGGTTAGGTACTATGTTGGTTCCAGTTTGGGGCATGCGAGTGAAATAGCTATTGCTAGAGTAAATGAAAGTTTGACAAAGGTTATATTATGCTTTATAGAGTATGAGAATTACGGAATGTCTAGAGTGTTGTGGGTAAAGTATGCTCGGCGCATAGAGTAGGAAGTTGCTTGGTTGTATTGGGATGAGGATATCATTTTGCAGTATCAAGGTGCCAATGAGGCACGGGTGGTTCTGTTCGTTAGGCCAGGTAATTTGCAGTTTGAATAAGAGTGAATGACTTTCGATTATCGTTGGCAGTTTATTAAAGTGTTGGAATAAGACCTTAGTTGATAAGAGGTTTTCTACCGTTATTCGGGTGTTGTGGGCAACTGCTGTGAATAGAAGTTATCATTTCGAGTGTTTGGGTTATGTAGTATATCATATGATTGCACCTGAGGTTGCAGGTATGGGTTATTACGGATGGTTCGGGCCTATTCTGTGTATAGATGTGAGGTTCTGATCATGTGTATGATTTCGAAAAGTGCAATGTGGTTCTATGGTTTATGGGCTGGGCTGAATTGCGTGATTTTGGTTAAAACGTGTTATCAGACCTATATGAGATAGGGTGATGTGGGATCACCCCTGGGTATATGCATGGTAAGGTTATTCAGCGATTGGTTGGCTTTTAGAACAGCTCTGGGTACGTTCGAGGATGAACGCGTGTTTAAGTGGGGGAGAATGTGACGACCCGGCCCATCGTCACATGAGTTACCGCCCTATTTCCCCTATTGTTTGCTTACTTATGTTTCATTATCAGAGTCTTGGGTGAACGAGTTGAATTTGGTTGGTTTTAGATGGAAATGGGACATTTACTCTCTTTAAGGAAGGTTTGTATTGAAAAAATCAACCAGATGTTGACTTATGTGTTAGAGGTCTCGGATGTGATTTCCGGTGTTTCGGTTAGCTTTGGGGGATGATTTGTGACTTAGGAGTATGATCGGAATTAATTTTGGAGGTACGGTGTAGAATTAGGCTTGAATTGGCGAAGTTAGTATTTTGGCGAATTCCGGTTGATAGGTGACAGTTTGATCCGAGGGTCGGAATGGAATTCTGAGAGTTGGTGTAGCTTCATTAGGTGATTTTGGATGTGTGTGCAAAATTTGAATTCATTCAGAGGTGTTTTGGTCGGGTTTTTGATCAAATGCGTAATTCGGAAGTTTTAGAAGAACTTAGGCTTGAATCCGATGTAATTTGATGGTTTTGGTATTGTTTGTGGTGTTTTGATGATTGGAGCAAGTTTGAATGATGTTTTAGGAGGGGTTGGCATTTTTGGTTGAGGTCCGGGGGCCTTGGGGTGATTTCGGATGGCCATCAGGATGAATTTGGACTTGTAGCATTGCTGATAATTGCTGGTATCTGGCATTTCCGCATCTGCTGAAAAGGGACCGCAGATGCGGTAGGGAAGTCGCAGGTGCGGATTTGGAATCATGGGAGGACTTCCGCAGAAGCGGATGGTGGTCCGTATATGCGGCGTCTGCAGAAGCGGATATGGACCGTAGAAGCGGTCTTGAGCGCGTTAGTGTGGTTTCGCAGAAGCGGAAGAATTTCCGCAGGAGTGTGACCGCAGAAGCGGTAAAGGTGCCGCAGAAGCGGAAGTGACTGGACAGAGGTATTTTAATTCTTTCTTCGAATAGTTTTGAAGGAGTTAGATATTTCACTTCGGACTTGGAGTATTATGGGCGATTTTGAAGAGGGTTTTTGAGGGGTTTCAATAAGGTAAGGATTCTTGAACTTGAAACACGATTTTATGGTGCAAATACATGAATTAAGACTGAAAAATTAAGGAATCAAGGGTTAAAAATGGAGGTTAGGGCTTGAACTCAAGAGAGTTAAGAATGGGGATTTGAGGGGTCAATTGGACTCCGATTCTGGTAATTTTGATATGTATAGACTCGTGGCGAGATAAGGAATCCGGTGATGTTAATTTTTTGATTTTTCGAGAAGTGGGCCCGGGGCTCGAGTTTTGCAAATTTCGTGAATTTCGATATTTTTCGAGTCTTTTTGATTGTGTTATGTTCCCTTAGCCTATTGTAACGTACTCATTGTGTTTTTTATCAGATTCGACGCACGAGGATGTCGATTTGCGAGGCAAGGGCATAACGAGATATGATTTTGGCCTATTCGAGGTAAGTAATGATTGTATATACTGTCCTGAGGGTTTGAAACCCCGGATTACACATCGTTGTGTTACTTTGAGGTGACTTACACGCTAGATGACAAGCATAGGGTAGAGCACCGCTGGGAATTGTGACCTAGTCCATCCCGAAAGAGCATTTTAATACGTAATTAATAGTTAATTTTTTGAGATTACTATGTTTTGGGCTGTATGCTATGTTTGGGGCCTTGTGCCGACTTGTTGAGACCCTTAGGGTATTTTTGCTATCTATCCTCACCCTAATTGTTTGAAATCATGTTCTCAGTCATATGTTGCCTGTTTACTACTTAATCTGGCTTTATCACGATATTCTTAAAATGTAGAAAACTGTTTTGGGCTGAGTTCCCTATTTTATTGAGATAGACCGAGGGTCTGGTGGTGAGGTTAATGACTGAGAGAGACCGAAGGCCTAGTTGTGAGGATATTACATATCTATGGATCGGGCTGCACGCCTTAGCAATGTATATTCTATATCTATGGATCGGGCTGCACGCCGCAACAATATATATACGTATATGGATACGGATCGGGCTGCACGCCGCAGTAATACTTATATGGGTCGGGCTGCATGATGCAGCAATATTGCGCTTGGGCCGTAAGGGGCCCCTCCCGGAGTCTGCACACCCCCAATGAGTGCCGTTAGCGATATATGGATTGGGTTGCACGCTGTAGCGATATATGGATCGGGTTGCATGCCGCAGCGATATATGGATCAGGCTGCACGCTGCAACGATATATGGATCGGGCTGCACGCTGCAGCGGTTATATGATACCTATTGAGTGTGAATGCTGAGTACGAGTACTGATTGGTAAGAGTTGAGTCATGAGTGACAAAGTGACTAGCCTGAGCGGCGATAGATATATACATGCATATGAGTGATGTTTGCCTTGGATGCATGGTTATGACTTATTGATTTCACTCCTCCTTAAAGTGAATTTCTATCGAATATGTTGATTTACTGACTGTTTTCAGTCACCTTTATATTGAGACTCTATTGGAAAGTTGAACAAATGTTTTAAAACAACTTTTATTTTAAAATGGGGTTTTGAGATGTTCAAAAATAAATCACTAAATTGGTATTTGGTTATTTCCACCGAGATTTATGGTTATGAAGTGTTTATAATTACTGTTTTTCCCGAGGGGCTATTTTTCGAACTATGCTTTGCCCGAGGGGCCGATTTTGACGTTAATCTCTATTTTTATTTTAAAAAGTATTGAACCTCTAATAAAACTGCTGGAAAGTATTTCAAAAAGATTTTTACTAATTGCTGGATCTTAAAAAGGAAGGTTGACTCGTATTATGATCTGAAAGCCTGATGTGCTTATTGAGTCTGACGTGATTGTGGATTCATTGTTTCCTACTGCTCAGTATTTATTTACTCTTATTGCTTACTGAGTTGGATTACTCACATTACTCCCTGCATGTCGTGTGCAGATTCAGGTATATCAGAACCCGGTAGCGGGTGTGGATTTGTTCAAGCGCGGAGTCATCAGAGTTAGCAGGTCACTACAAGGGTTTCGCAGTACCACTCCCTTTCTGACATTGCTATTACTGTATATAGTACGTTATTTTAGACTTATTTTTGTATTCAGACCAGGATAGATGCTCATGACTAGTGACACCCTGATGTCGGGCTTGTATTTTATTCCGCACTGTAATTTAAGAAGTTATCATGAAACACTATTTAATGAAAGGCTTAAGAATGACTTTTTAAATGCTTAAGGGTTAATGTGAGTGTTGTGTCGGCTGACCTTGTCTTCACGAGAGGTGCTATCACGACTGGGCCGGTTTGGGGTCGTGACACTAATATAGTTCGTCCAAACAAATGGAGAAGCGAGCCTGAATATCCTCAAAAGTTCATTATTGGAGATCCACACGAAGGAATAAAAACAAGGGGAGCTCTAAAAAAGAAAGCAAATATACATTAATCTCTCAGATTGAGCCAAAGAAGATAGAGGAAGCACTAAAAGACTTAAGTTGGGTTCGAGATATGCAAGAAGAACTAGATCAATTTTGTAAGAATGAAGTGTGGAGTCTGATACCCAAACCCGAAAATGTTTCTATAATCGGAGCAAAGTAGGTCTTCAGAAATAAATTGAATGAGGATGGAAAAGTCATAAGAAATAAAGCTAGACTGGTTGCTCAGAGGTACTCATAATAGGAAGGAGTCGACTACAATGAAACCTTCAATCCAGTAGCCCGTTTGGAATCCATATGAATCCTTCTGTCATACGCTTCATTTAAAGGGTTTAGACTATTTCAAATGTATGTTACAAGTGCCTTCTTGAATGGATTCAATGAGGAAGAAGTTTATGTAAAACAACATCCTCGGTTTGTAGATCCAAAATTCCCATATCATGTATACATGCTCACTAAGGCACTGTACTGACTAAAACAAGCTCCATGTGCTTGGTACGACATACTAAGTTCCTTTCTTGTTGATTATGGCTTCAAAAGAGGTAAAATTGACACTACCCTATTTATTAAAAGATCATCGAAAGGTAACATCATCATTCAGATATATGTTGATAATATTATATTTGGTAGTGCTAACCCTCTTATGTACAAGGAATTTTCAAATCTCATACAAAGAGAATTTGAAATGAGTATGATCGATGAGCTAACATTCTTTCTTGGACTACAAATTCAACAAACGAAAGGAGGAAATTTTATATGTCAGACCAAATACACAAAGGAACTGATTCAAAAATTTGGTTTGAGTAATGCAAAATCAATTGGCACACCAATGAGTCCTTCTACAAGTCTAGATAAAGATGAGCAGGGAATTCTTGTTGATGAAACTAAATATCATTGAATGATTGGATCGTTACTATACCTGACAACAAGTCGATCGGATATTATGTTCAGCGTATGTAAATGTGCCAGGTTTCAGTCAGCTCCCAAGGAATCACACCTGACCACAGTAAAAAGAATCATTCGTTACCGTATTGGGACTGTGTCCCATGGACTATGGTATCATCGCTCAAACTCTTTTAAATTAGAAGATTTTTCAGATGTTGACCTTGCAGGTGATAACAACGAGAGGAAAATCACAAGCGGTACATGTCAACTACTGGGAAAGACATTAACATCTTGGAATAGTAAAAAATAAGCTTCAGTTGCATTATCCACTACTGAAGCTGAATACATTGCTATAGGAAAATGTTGCGCACAACTATTATGGATGTCTCATCAATTGGGTGATTATGAACTTTCCTTTAAGCCTATCCAAATTTTCTGTGATAATTCTAGTGCTATTTGTCTTACAAAAAATCATGTGCATCACTCAAGAGCAAAGCATATAGATATCAAGCATCACTTCATTAGAGATCATGTTCTTAAGAGTGCTATAGAAATTTCTTTTGATGTAACCACTGATCAGCTAGCTGATATTTTTACTAAACCTCTATTAGAAGAGAGAATTTGTGAATTAAGAAATTTACTTGGCATTACGTGCTTTACTAATAAGCTTTAGGTAAGCAACCCATGGAAGACCCCCCTATTTCGTCCACCCCAAAGAAATCAAAGGTTGATTTCTCTGCCTCTCTTGAATCTGATCTCAATTTCTGGGATTCCCCAAATAAGGATCTCTTCCTTGCCGTGAAAGATAAACCCATTGCCTATGGAAGGGTTGTCGATCTTGACAACATGGAATCCCTCAATTGCAAAATCAAAGATCTTTTCATTTATCAAGGTTGGGATAATTTCCTCTCTACTCCTCCGCCTAAGGTATATGAACCCTTGGTTAAAATATTTTATGAAAATCTCCGTTCTAGCAAACCTAATAGGTTGGAGTCCCTAGTGTTAGGTAAACACATTGTTCTTGACTACGCCCTGTTTTACTCGCTTTTTCAGTGTCATTGTTCTGGTTTTCCTACTCTGTTTAAAAATACCCGGCCTAATAACTTTGAAATTTACTTTGACCAAGCCAAACAATGTATCATTGAGAGTCCCTCGGATCCCCTTCCAAACCAGTTAGGTCCAAGTGATGTTAGCTTCGAAACCAGGGTTTTGGCCCACATTGTGGCAACTACTTTGCTTCCCTGTACTGGTTCCCTTTCAACCTTCTCCCCAATAGACACATTCTTCATCTATTGCCTCGTCACCAAACTCAAAATCAAGTTTTCCTCTTGGGTTATCAATTTCATGATCGAAAGTGCTGAAGATCCCACCAGTCTTCCCTATGGCATGGCAATCACTCACATTCTGGAAGCTCATCAAATTTCCCTTTCCAGCTATCCCTTCATCACTGTCT
This sequence comes from Nicotiana glauca, assembly GCA_026770625.1. NCBI lineage: Eukaryota > Viridiplantae > Streptophyta > Magnoliopsida > Solanales > Solanaceae > Nicotiana > Nicotiana glauca. The sequence continues at coordinate 43,332 of MU684780.1, forward strand.
CTAAGTCCTACAATTCTAGAGCCTTTGCTGGTATGGGATATGTGAGTGTCGAAGGCTCCTGGGTTAAGAAGCACGATAGTAAAGCAAAGCATACCCATGTAGAGCCCAAACATTCACCCTCTATTCCTCATCCTAGTCTTGACAATTATGATCTTGGTGAAAAGCTCCGTGTTATCAACTCTCAACTCTCTGAAATCAAAGATCTTCTCACAACCACTCAGTCTACTGTTGGTGATATTCATGCTATTTCCAAGGAAACAGGGTCTAATGTGTCCAAAATTGGAGTTGCTGTTCTCAAGGTCAGGGAGAATGCTGTCAAAGCTTTCACGGAGATTCATGACAGGTTGGATGGAGTGAGCATATCAGCCAATGCAAGCTTTGAACAGTTAAAGAAGGCCATCTGCAACACCCTTACTTACTTTCTGCGCCATTAATTTGGATGTTTTAAGACAATTTCTTTTGCTCTGCAGATTTTGGGCTGTGTTTTAAGCCTTTGGATGACTTTTTTTTGTTGTGCTGTTTTTGTGGGTTGTTTTCCTAGCCGTTGGATGATCACTACACCTTTTCTGCTTCAATGCTATCTATTCTGTTGATATTATGTCCTGTTCCCTCTTTGCTGATGCCAAAAAAGGGGAGAAAAAGGAAGCAGGCAAGGCTTATTTGAACATGTATAGAATTCGACTCTGGCATAGACCAGGGGAGGACCAGTTAGAAGGTTTATTTGTACAGGTACATAAGTCGACTCTGGCAAAGACCAGTCAACTGCATACATTGAGGGAGAGCATCATTGATCGTTCAACTACATATATTAAGGGGGAGTAAATCACAGAGAAGTCGAGTGGTGTTTATAGTTATATATTATTTTATCATCATCAAAAGGGGGGAGATTGTTAGATACAGTTTTAATGATGAAAATAATATACATATGCAGGAAATCAATTACAAGGAGTCAAGAGGATACTACAAGACTGCTGGAGTCAATCCTGATAAATAAGGAAAGAAATAAATCTAGGCGAACCAATACAATCAGCAAATCTGGATGCCTAAGGAAAGGAATCGCAAATCTGGGAAGATTCTTTTCAAGCCAATCAATCAGCAAAGAGTATCAATTAGCTGTGATAGAGAGAATCAAGCAAGCCTAAAGTTAAGGCACAAATCAAGGGCAGCATTCCGGAAGGTCGAAGATTCTGAAGAGATTGGTACGCGACTAACTTTGGAAAGAACTAACAATCAAAGAGCAAGTCTTTATTGCATACATCTGCTGAAGAAAGGAAATCAAGGAGAAGCAATGACTAGCTATCTTATTCTTGGAAAGAATCAATCTCTTTCCAAGGATCATATCTCTTGGGTTGTCAAGCCTCGATCATCATCAAAGTATTTATACCTAGTCAGATATACTTTGATTACACCAAAAACCATCTCTTTATTCTACTGCAAATAAACATTGTAGTTCTCTAAGATCTGTTGTATAACAAGCTAAAGAAGAAATGAGAGTATAATACTGGTGAGGCATTGTATCAAAAAGGAAAACGAGTGTTAGAGGAACTGTATTATCAAGTCATTTCCACTGTACTCAAAGAACACATTTACTGAAGAGAACTCCCTTGCAACCCAAGGGGACTGGACTAGGATTCACATTGAATTCGAACCAATATAAAAATTTCGGTGTCTTTAATTCGTGCACTTATTTTCTGCAATTTCCTTTCTGATATTATAACTGCTGAATTACTAGTCGACTATCTGCTAAACTAGTCAACTAATAAATCGATAAGTGTAAAATACACAATTCACCCTCCTCTTGTACTTTCAGTAGGTTAGGAGATAGCTGAGTCTGTCTTTACTTCGTACCTTTGTGAGGCTAGTCTGGTAGGATTTTTGTCGAAGCCAGCTAGTGGCAATGTTTTGTCTTACTACTCTTTCATTTTCTATAGCACTGAGTCTATGTATTGTTTATCGCTTTTGCTTTGCATCTACTTTCTCATTTTCATGATTTATTTTTCCTATGTTTTCTATTTGTGGTACTGATATTGTCTCTCTTCGTCTTCTTGGGCCGAGGGTCTTTCGAAAACAACCTCTCTATTCCTTGGAGTAGGGGTAATTAAGATCTGTATACACACTACTCTCCACAGAATGCACTAGTGAAATTTTACTGCATCGTTGTTGTTGTATATTTTTGTTACTAATTGACCACGAGGACGAGCCCTAAATGTTTATTTCCATTTGAGAGTTTACATTCGTGTCATACCATATTCTCCAATGTTCTTGCGTATATGATATGGAATCCATTGCAGATTTATGTCTAATAATGCTTGAAGAATAGCCTACACACACTCATTTGTTGAGACTAGTGATGATTGTGGTGGTTAGACTTCATTAGTTAGTTAGATTAGCTGTAATTAACATACTTAGAGTTGAGTTAGTGTAACTCAAGTTAGCTTAGTTTTAACTCTTGTCAAAATTAGAGTTGGTTAATTATATATACTATACATGTACATATACAGTAGTTAACAGAGCAATAGAAACAATGCTTCTTCTTCCTCAGAAATATCTCGCCATCTTCCTTCTCTCTCTAAAACGTAGATCTGTAGCTTCCAATCCATGGAAAGTATCCATGATAGCTGATTTATTCATGATATTAGAGCTACACGACCATTAACATGGTCTTAGTTCCTTCCTCAATTCCGATTTCACGAAGCTCACTTGAAGGATCAACAATGGCGACTATTGACAACACTAAACCGGAGAAGCTAGGTCATAATCATCCACTCTACCTGAATTCCAACGACAATTCAGGAGCAATTTTGATTTCACTACAATTGAAAGGGCCATAAAACTACTTTGTGTGGAGTCGAGCAATGCAGATTGCAATTTTAGGTCGAAACAAGCTAGGGTTCATCAACGGAACATGCAAAAAGGAAAATTACGATACGAATCTCATTGACCTCTAGGAACGATGCAATGCGATTGTCCTATCCTGGTTGATCAACTGCGTTTCACCGGAATTCCTGAGTGGTTTGGTGTATTCCCCGAATGCTAGTAAAGTTTGGGATAATTTAAAGGAACGTTTCGATAAGGTCGATTGCTCTAGGATTTTTCAGATCCATAGAGAAATTGCTATATCTAGGCAAGGTACTAGCTCAATTTCCACTTACTTCTCAAAATTGAGAGTACTTTGGGCAGAATTTGACAGTTTAACACCAATTCCTGGTCGAGATGCTGCAAATTCTCGTGATTTTGTTCAGTTTATGGAGCATCAAAAGCTTCTGCAATTTCTGACGGGACTTAATGAGTCTTATGAGCAAGCTCGTAGTCAACTCCTGATGATGGTGCCAGTATCATCAATGAACAGGGCATATTCTATGTTAATGGAACATGAGAGCCAAAGAACTATGGCAAGTGCTTCTGCTAGCTTGGACAATGCTGAAATGACAACATTAATGGCTAATAGGGCTGGAAATTAGCAGAAGATAAGGAAGAATTACAACCTTTTTTGTGATTTCTGTAAAATGAAGGGACATACTAAGGAGATTTGCTACAAAATAGTGGGATATCCGAATGATAACAAGTTTAGGAAGAAATACAACACACAAGCTGTAGCTAACATAGCAGTTGAACAGACTGCACCTACTGAATGCATGCCAACTCCAACTCCTGTTGCACAAACCTTCACTCCAGAACAGTACAAACAGATTTTGCAACTTCTAAATAGCAAGCCTATAGAGGTGAAAGCTAATGCAGCAGATCTTGAGTCAGTTAATATCACTCGTCTAATGACCTTTTTGAATTAGGGAGACTGGATTATAGATAGTGGAGCCTCAAATCACATGACTTCAACTATTTACTTGCTAGTAATACCACTCCATTAGACAGTAGTAGCTCAATTCACTTACTAAATGGAAACCTAGCGAAAATCACTCATAGGGGATCAACTAGTATTCTCAAAGATTGCAGAATTAGTGATGTGCTTCATGTTCCACATTTTAAGTATAACCTGCTGTCAGTTTCCAAACTTACTAAGGAGTTGCAATGCTTGGCTGCATTCTTTCCTGATCTATGTATGTTTCAGAACCTCCACACTGGCAAGGTGTTGGGGATTAGTAGTGAAGCTAATGGACTATACATTCTTAGGAGTTGTCTCCATAAGAGGCAATCACCTACACCAACTGTAAATACCACAACTATGCAGACTTCAACGCATAATAAGCAGAGCTCAATAAATCCGAGGATCCAGCATCAAAGACTTGGACACATGCCTATGGAAGCTATTAAGAAAATTGGCAAGCTCAAGTAGCATTTTACAAAGGAAGGATCAAAGACTATATGTTTTGATTGTTTCGTTTGTCCATTAGCTAGGCAAACTAGATTGCCATTTCCTGTTAGTACCAATAGAACAAAGTGTCCATTTCAATTTTTGCATGCAGATGTATGGGGGCCTTACCCCTACCTACATATGACAATAAAAGATTTTTTCTTACTATTGTTGATGACTACTCTAGAAGCACTTGATTATTTATGATGAACATCAAAGATGAAACTTGTTGGTTGATGAAGGGACTAATTTCCATGATTTATACATAGTTCAACTGGTCTGTTAAAGCTATTAGAATAGACAATGGATCAGAATTTGTCAACTCAGATGTGAGACACTTCTTAGAATCATAGGGGATCATTCATCAAACAACATGTGTATATACTCCACAACAGAATGGTGTTGTGGAGATGAGACATAGATATATTCTGGAGGTAGCAAAAGCTTTAAGGTTTCAAGCTGCTATTCCTTTAAAATTCTGGGGTGAATGTATTCTTACAGCAGTGCACATCATAAACATGCTACCATCTACAGTTCTAAAGGGTAAGTCTCCATATGAAAAGTTGTTCAATACTGAACCTTCTTTGGACCATTTGAAGGTGTTTGGGTGCCTATGCTATGCTGTGAATGTCAGAAGGCAGGACAAGTTCTCAGCCAGAGCTTTACCTGCAGTGTTCATGGGATATACTCCAACCAAAAAGGGCTACAAATTGTATGATTTGCAATCTAAATAGTTTGTTGTTAGTAAGGATGTTGTCTTTAAGGAACATATATTTCCCTTCAGACGAATAAAGTTGTCACCTACTCCATTCTTTCCACCACTTGAGCCAGATAAGATGTCAAATGTTTTAAGATACACTGTGTGAAGATTCAGCAGCTGAGCACACTACAGACCATGATAGTGATGCAGGACAAGGGAATGAAGCAGTCCCTGAAGAATCAGATATTCTACCTACTCCTGTACCAGTTGTTGACAACATTGCTTCTGATGTTGTACCACAGCTGCAGCCTGAGTCCTCTCATTTGCAGGACATGAATGATGCTCTACCAATTGTAGTTAGAAAGCAACCTAGAACTGCTGTGCCACCAAAATGGATGCAGGATTTTGTATCCATATCTTGTGCGTATGTCAGACTACCTGAGCTATGATAGATTACCTCCCTCTTATGTTAGATGCTTGTCATCTCAATCCTCCATAGTTGAGCCCAAGCATTATCATGAAGCTTCCAAAGATGCAAGATGGGTGGCTGCCATGCAAGAAGAATTCACAACATTAGAAGAAAATAACACATGGGAAGTTGTTGATCTACCTGCTCATAAAGCTCCTACAAGATGCAAATGTATATATAAAGTAAAATACCATGCTGATGGCAGAGTGGAGAGGTTCAAAGCTAGACTTATAGCCAAGGGCTTCAGTCAAAAGGAAGGCCTAGACTACAAGGAGACATTTTAACCTGTGGCCAAGATGGTAACTGTTAGATAAGTAATAGCAGTAGCAGCATCTAAACACTGGCATATTTACCAAATGGATGTGCACAATGCCTTCTTGCAAGGTGAACTATTTGAAGAAGTATGCATGCAGCTGCCACAAGGGTACAACATCAAGGGTGAGTCCAAGAACAAAGTATGCAAGCTAAAGAAATCACTCTATGGTCTAAAGCAGGCTTCAAGGCAATGGAACTTGAAATTGACAGAAGCTCTTAGAGATTTGGGGTTTGTTCAAAGTCATTTTGACTACTCCTTGTTCACACAACAGAGAGGGTCAGCCTTGGTGGTTATTCTAGTCTATGTAGATAACCTCCTAGTCACAGGAAATAACCCTATCCTAATCCAGTCTGCTAGGGAAATCTGCAGAAGAAGTTCAAGATGAAAGATTTGGGGGAGCTCAGATATTTCTTGGGCATAGAGTTTGTTCACAGCAAAACTGGCATCTTGATGAATCAAAGAAAGTATGCACTAGACTTGATAACTGATTCTGGGCTAGGGGGGCTAAGCCAATATCCACTCCATTTAAATGCAATCAGAGACTGACTACATCAGAATTTGATGAAGCTATTCTGGTTCCTGAAGACATTACAAAGGCAGGAGTGAAGGATAATGTATTACCTGACCCTGAACCTTATCAAAGGTTAGTAGGTAGGTTGTTATACTTAACCATGACAAGGCATGGCATAGCCTATGTTGTCCAAGTTCTCAGTCAATTCATGCATAAACCTAAAAGATCACATATGGATGCTGCATTGAGGGTGATTAGGTATATAAAAAATGCACCAGGATTGGGACTATTGATGTCTTCACAGCAATCTGAAAGCTTGGTTGCATTTTCCGACTCAGATTGGGCTGCTTGTCCCCAGTCTAGGAAATCAGTCACAGGGTATCTGGTCAAGTTTGGAGATTCCTTGATATCGTGGAAGTCTAAGAAATAAAATACAGTCTCGAGAATTTCAGCAGAAGCATAGTTTAGAAGCATGACATCCATAGTGACAGAAGTGTCATGGTTAGTAGGACTATTCAAAGAGTTGGGAGTCCAGATTCAACTGCCTATTCACTTGCATTGTGATAGCAAAGCAGCCATTCAGATAGTTGCAAATCTCATCTTCCATGAGAGGACAAAGCACATTGACATTGATTGTCATTTTGTGCGAGAAAAATTGCAGCAAGGCCTTATTCAGACTCATCATATTAACACCAAGTTGCAACTGGCAGATATACTTACTAAAGTTCTAGGTAAAGTCCAGCACTACTCTTTACTTAGCAGGCTGGGAGTTGAAAATTTGTTCATACCCCACAGCTTGAGGGGGAGTGTTGAGACTAGTGATGATTGTGGTGGTTAGACTTCATTAGTTAGTTAGATTAGCTGTAACTAACTTACTTAGAGTTGAGTTAGTGTAACTCAAGTTAGCTTAGTTTTAACTCTAGTCAAAATCAGAGTTGGTTAATTATATATACTGTACATGTACAGATACAGTAGTTAACAGAGCAATAAAAACAATGCTTCTTCTTCCTCAGAAATATCTCGCCATCTTCCTTCTCTCTCTGAAACTTAGATCTGCAGCTTCCAATCCATGGCAAGTATCCATGGTAGCTGATTTCTTCGTCATTCCATCTTATCTCTTCTTGATAAGAATTAGTATATCATTAGTTGAGTTAAATTACTTGTGATTTTAATCTCGCCACTTAACTAGTCCTTATTGGAAGAAACAAGCGCATCAAGTTCAGTTTCCCAAGTATCATGAGCAGATCGATATATCAATTATATTAGATCACATTAATCCCAAAAAGTATTATTGGTAAACCTTTTATGACAGTTATTTTTTATAATAGCACTTAACCATCTAATTTTCTTCTGAACCACTTTTAATATTAAATTTTAATATATATTTTTTACAGCAGCACTAACCAAAAAATATCGGAATTTATAAAAAAGTTTAACTTCACTATATTTTATGTGGTAAATAAAATCAAAAGAAATTATTGCCAACACATTCAAAATGTCGAGGAAATAATAAATCAAATTTTCTCAAATTATAAAGCAATTCTGATTTATGTCGTGAAAGTTCTAAAAAGACACGACATATATTTTAGGATAGTGACATCAATTGAATTTATTTTCTCCTTTCCAGATTAACAATATTGAATCAGAAGTTCCGAGAAAGATATGGGACATTCTTGAAAGTCCAAGAATGTCTTCTAACCGAACTATCCACCAGTTTCTCGTAATAAAACCTCACCAACCTATGACACCATAATTCTATTTATAGTCATGCATCACTTAGTAATTTATTTTCAACTTTAGTATTTATATTTTGGTCACATATATTTCAATAACTCAGTTCCATTTCCAACCACAATTTGTTTTGGAACAAAATGACTGGAGAAGTTGTCTTTTGGATGCCTATGTGAGCATGTTTGGGATGAGGGTAAGAATTGCACTAGCTGAAAATGGTATTCAATATGAATACAAAGAGCAAGATTTGAGTAACAAATGTTCACTTCTACTACAAATGAACCCAATTCATAAGAAAATCCTAGTGTTGATCCACATTGGAAAACCAGTTTGTGAGTCCTTAATTATTGTTCAATATATAGATGAGGTTTGGAAGGATAAATCCCCTTTGATGCCCACTGATCCTTATAAGAGAGCTCAAGCTAGGTTCTGGGCTGATTTTATTGACAAAAAGGTACTCCCTTCGTTTATATTTATGTGTCTTAGTTTAACTAGTACAAATTTGAAGGAAAATAAGAAAAACTTTAAATCATGTGATCTTAAATATGTCACCGGAGTTTAAGAATTCTGTATTAAATAATATAAAAAGAACCATTTTTTTAAAACAAACTAAAAAACAGAGTAAAACACATCAATTGAAATAGAGAGAGTATTAAATAGGATTTAACTTAGTGGCTAGTATAAAGATTTTACTATAAATTATTACCTCTCTTATATACTTTATATAAAACTCTTTCCTTTTTAATATGTTCCATCAATACCATTATAATATTTGGTAGTAATTTAAAATTAATTTTTTTATTTAAATTCTCAATAATATAATTTTATAATCGCAAAAATATTATGACATATTTAAAATTCTAAATTTAAAATTTTTCTTATTTTTTAAACTTTAAGGTCAATCAAAATGTACGTTCACAAAATGAAACAGGAGGAGTACTAATTTTAATTTTGCCACGTCTATAATAGTTTTCTTTATTTTATTTCCTAGGTTATTAATTGTGATTATTAACTTTATACTAGACAACTTTAGATTTTCAAACATGTATATTATTTTTTTCAACTTCAACTTAAAATACTTTTTTTTAATTTATTTTTACCTTCAACCAAAAATCATTCACACACCTATTTAAAGGCTAGATTTCTAGAAATATCATTCAACTGTGACAATGATCTTCTTTTTTGGGGGGGGGGGGG
>MDKF010104217.1:0-40202 GCA_026770625.1 Nicotiana glauca
AGCGCTTCCTCCTTTACCACCTGGCATTTTTCACTAGCTATGTATGTAGTTCAGTAGTTGATAGATTACTTTTACAAATAACCATAAATTTTTTATCAAGGAGTGGCTATTATATAGAGAGTTACTACTTACTCCCTCCTTCATTTTTATTTGGCACATTTTGATTTTTCACTACCACTTAAGAAATAATAAATACAATACATAATTTATCATAATATTCATATCAATTGATTCAAATTTTATTAAATTTAAAAAAATAATTTAAAATAAATAATAACTATTATGGATATAACAAAAAAAAAATTATCTTCTTTTAATATGCATTAAGTGATAAATAAATATAAAAATTTATTTTTAATATACCTGCCAAGTAAAAACTAATAAAGGGAGTAATTATTTGTCTAATTTTTTGGCTTTTCTCATGCTTATCGGAACTTCTTGAATAACGAAAAGGTTAAACTCATGTTGCATGCATGCACGTGAAGGCTTGAGAGAACGCTTTGATTTCCAAAACAACTTCACCTAGTTTCAAGAGCCAGTTTGGAAATGTGGGAATATTCATACATATCAAAACATCTCCCAAAAAAAAAAAAAAAAGATAACACAACAACTCATTGTTGCAATGCACATAAGCCAACGCTTTGTTTCCATAGAAATAGACCGTCCATTCTTTGTTTTTATTTTCAGGGAATGTTTATCTTCACTGAACATGCGAAATTAATCTCCTTCGTTAAAGCACTATACAACCAGGTGACGGAGTCACGATTTAGTATCAAGGGAAATTTAAAAAGTAACACTTCGGACTCGGATGTGTGATCTAAAGTAATTTTTGAATTCACTTTGCTATTTTATTAGAATATTTTTTCATATCAAATACTCCATGATTCAATAATTCATATATTGTGATGACCCAAAAGGTCATCTTATGTTTTAGAGCTTGATTCCGTGTTCTGAGGCATTCAAAGTCTTATTTTATTCCTCCTTCATTTGTGTGCGCAGTCGGGCGCGTATCCGAAAAACTTTTATGTAAAAATTGATAAAAACAATAATTTTTACCTTTAAAAATAAATCGAGTTGACTTTGGTCAATATTTTGAGTAAACGGATTCGGACTCATATTATGTCAGTCCCGCTGGGTCCGTATCAAAATATGGGACCTGGGCGTATGCCCGGAATTGAATTCCGAGGTCCCTAACCCTAGAAATGAATTTTTGATAAAAATCAAATGGTTTAAAGAATTTGATTAATGCTTGATCTCGTTGATGCACTTTAATTCTGGAGCCCGTTACATGTTTAATATAATATTTAAGTCATATCTGTGAAATTTTGTGGAAATCGGAGTTGATTTAACGTGATTCGGGCATTCGGTTGAGAAAAGAGGAATTTCAAACTGTTCTTAAGAATTTTATGTGATTTGGTGTTAAATTGGTAATTCTAGGTTTTATTTTTGCGATTTGATCGCACGAATAAATTCGTATGATATTTTAAGACTTATGTGCATGTTTGGTTTGGAGCCCCGTGGGCTAGAGTGAGATTCAGATTGGCTACGTGGTGTTTTGAACTTAGCAAAAATTTGCTGGTATAAATAAACTTGTTGCAGGCCTTTGATCTCATATTTGCGAGAGCATGCATCATAATTGTGAACCCTACTGGTTCTGCATTTGCGAGCTCCTCATCGCAAATGCGCAGAGTAGCCGGCCAAGCAGACCTCACAATTGCAAGAAAATTCTTCGCATTGCGAAGTAAGGTTGGGAAGGCAGTGATCGCAAATGTGATCATTTAGTTGCATTTGCGAAGAACTAAGTTCGCAATTGCGAATATTTCTCCAAAATTGCGCAAGAAGCAAAGATTTGAAGGACCTCGGATTTGCAATGGTACCTTCGCATTTGCGAGCTTTGCAATTGCGAATCTCATGTCACGACCCGGATTTCCCACCCTCGGGAGTTGTGATGGTAATGAAAGCTAGGCAAGCCAAATGTTTCAACAATTCGCCTATATTTTCATTTCTAATCTTTTAAAAATTATGAAACAAAAGTTTGTAAATAGCGGAATTTTAACAATTGGAATAAAATAATAAAACTATTTGAATATATCAAATAGAACTGTTTGAACAACGACTACCCAGAACTGGTGTCACAGTTTCACAGACGGTCTAAAAGTACTACAAGCAAAGTCTGAAAGATAAATAATACATTGTTTCTGAAATACATAAATGAAATAGGATGAAGGGATAGAGGGAGACGCCAGGGCCTGCGGACGCTTGCAGGACTACCTTGGATCCCCGTATGGACTGAAGGCAGCCACCCAAGATAAGGTCCAAAAGCTGCTGCTCCGGGATCTGCACACAGTGCAGAGTATAGTATCTGCACAACCGACCCCATGTGTTGGTACGTGCCTAGTCTAACCATGGCGAAGTAGTGACGAGGCTAGGACCAGACTACCAAATAAACCTGTGCAGTTAAACTATATACAACGGAGAAGAAGAATAGTAATGTACAGTCAAGTATGGGAGGGGGAAACATGCTGCGGGGAAACATCAATTAAGGATAGAAAGACAACGGGTAAATACGATGAACACCAAATCTCGGTTATCAACAAGAGTCGAAAATCAATAATTGCACGGCATCATCCTTCGTGCTTTTACTCTCATCCTCACCGAGGAATCAATATAAATTGCACGGCATCATCCTTCGTGCTTTTACTCTCGTCCTCACCATATAATCAATATAATCTCATGAAATTGTATATCGTGAGGCACAGTATTGCCCTTCGTGCTTTATACTCTCCCTCACAAAACATACACGACATCACCCTTCGTGTTTTAACACTCTCTCACCAAAATAATACACGACATCATCCTTCGTGCTTTAACACTCTTCCTCACCCAAACAACAATCACAAGCAATAGGGCAAGGAAATAGATGGAACTACAATAAAAATCCTGGCAAGGGAACAATAGTTCAACAATCAAGATCTCGGAAATGGAGATAGCATTAAAAGCAACAACATCTCGACAAGGGAGGCAATATAATAATTCTCTTCTCTTTTTTCACTTTTACTTCACAACTCACTTCACAACTTGAGCCAATGCACTAAAAGGTTTAATTACCATTTATACTTTTACATTTCATTATAAAACTTGAGCCAACGCTCCTCAATGTTCAAACATCACTATTACTTCCAAAAACTTTGTCCGACAATAGAATTCATCACCAAAGGCATGAACAATACAACGAAATCATAATAATCATAATATAAGGCTCACGGACATGCTTGACACCAACGTATAGATACTCGTCACCATGCCTATACGTCGTACTCAACAAATATCACATACCAAATAGGACTTGAATCCTAATCGCTCAAGCTAAAATTAGACCAAACACTTACCTCGATTCTACAAACACAATACAAGTCTCAACTATCGCTTTACCTCTTTATTACACTACCAATTCACTCGTATCTAGCCACAAGTTACTTAATTACATCAATAAATGCTAATTGAATCAGTTCTAATGCATGAAAATAAGTTTTCCAGAGTTTTTCCGAAAAGTCAAAATCGCCCTCGGGCCTACATGGTCAAAACCCAAAGTTCGAACCAAAACCCAATTACCCATTCCCCCACGAACCCAAATATATAATTTATTTTTAAATCGGACCTTAAATCAAGGTCCAAATCCCCAAAATTTGGAAAAGTTAGGTTATACCCAAAACACGCAATTTCCCTCATGAAATTCATTAATTTTAAGTTGAAATCATGTGAAAAGATGTTAACGATTAAAGAAAACTAGTTAGAAATCACTTACAATCGATTAGGAAGAGAAGTTGCCTTTGAAAAATCTCTTTAGAGAGTTTATCTTTTGAGAAGATGTGAAAAATGGTTGAAAATGCATCTAAGTTATGAACTCACAGGTTGCAGGTATCGCAATTGCGACCAGGGTTCGCAAACCATGGTTTGCTATTGCCAACCCAGACTTTTCTAAGCTCGTATTTGGGAAGCAACCTTCCCAATTATGAAGTCGGATTTGCGAACATCATGTTGCATTTACGATGACAGGACCAAATGGGGAGCATCGCATTTGTGAAGAAAAATCTCGCATTTGCGAGGAAGGGCTGGCCTGGGCTGTTTCGCATTTGCGACTCAGCCCTCACATGTGCGTAATCGCATTTTCTAGCCAGGCTTTGAAAATGCGAAGCCTGCAGTCCTGTAATATAACAACTGAAACCTGCAATTTTCCCAAGTCCAAATTCCACCTGTGGCCTATCTAGAACTTACCCGAGCCCTCGGGGTGCCAAACTAAACATGCACACCAACCTAAAAATATCATACGGACTTACTCGTGCATTAAAATCTCCAAAATAACATCAATAACTATGAATTTAGCATCAAAATCATGAAAATTCGTAAGAACTTCAAATTTTCCAATTTTCTCAAATAAGGTTCGATTGACGTCATTTCAAGTCCATTTCTTACTAAATTTCACAGACTCGACTTAAATCATATATAACACCTGTATCGGGCTCCAAAACCATAATACGGGCTCGATATCATCAAACTTTAAACACATTTCACTTTCAAAAACTCATAAATATTCCAGAAAAATAATTTTCTTTAAAAATTTATTTCTTAGGCTTGGGACCTCGGAATTCGATTTCGGGCATACGCCCAAGTCCTATAATTTCCTACGGACCCTCCAGGACTGTCAAATCACGAGTCCGGGTCCATTTACCCAAATCACGAGTCCAGATCAACTTAAATCAATTTTAAAGTCAAAATTCATCATTTTTCATAGATTTTCACATATTCTCTTTCCGGCTACGCGTACGGACTTCGCATGCAAATTGAGGTGATGCAGAAAGAGGTTTTTAAGGCCTCGGAACACAGAATTTGTTTATTAAAATAAGTGATGACCTATCCACCTCTAAAACAACCGTTCGTCCTCAAACGGAAAGAAGAAGGAAGTAACTGAGTCGAGGAAAAGATGGGGATAACGGCTCCGCATATCGAACTCGGACTCCTAGGTCACTACCTTAGAAGGCTGACCTTTCCACTGAATTGGAACAGAAGGAAAACTTTTTGATCTCAACTGATGAACCTGCCAGTCTAGAATAGCTACCGGCTCCTCCTCATAAGAGAAGTCCTTGTCCAACTGGACAGTGCTGAAATCTAACACGTGGGATGGATCATCGTGATACTTCCGAAGCATGGACACATGAAACACTGGATGCACGACTAATAAGCTCAGCGACAACGCAAGTTTGTAAGCCACCTCTCCCACTCGATTAAAAATCTTAAACGGGCCAATAAACCTAGGGCTAAGCTTGTCCTTCTTCCCAAATCCCATCATGCCCTTCACAGGCGACACCCGAAGCAATATCTGCTCACCGACCATGAATTCCAAATCACAACCCTTACGGTCGGCATATATTTTTTTGCCTGGAATAAGCTGTACGAAGCCTATCTGGAATGATCCCGATCTTGTCCAAGGCATCCTACACTAGATCTGTACCCCAAAAACCGAGCCTCTCCCAGCTCAAACCATCCAACCGGTGACGGACATTGACTACCATATAAAGCCTCATAAGGAGCCATCTGGATACTCGACTGATAGTTGTTGTTGTAGGCAAACTCCGCTAAAGGTAAAAACTGAACCCACGAGCCTCCAAAGTCAATGGCACAAGCTCAGAGAATATTCTCCAAAATCTAAATGGTCCGCTCGGACTGCCCCTCTGTCTGAGGATGAAATGTTGTGCTCTACTCAACACGTGTGCCCAACTCTCGCTGAACTTCTCTCCAGAAATGTGAGGTAAACTGTGTACCTCAATCCGAAATGATAGACACGGGCACACCATGATGATAAATAATCTCCCGGATATATATCTCAGCTAACCTCTCGGAAGAATATGAGACTGCCACAGGAATCAAAAGTGCTGACTTGGTCATCCTATCAACAATAACCACAAACTTCCCCTGAGTC
Organism: Nicotiana glauca; assembly: GCA_026770625.1. Lineage (NCBI taxonomy): Eukaryota > Viridiplantae > Streptophyta > Magnoliopsida > Solanales > Solanaceae > Nicotiana > Nicotiana glauca. The sequence goes on from MDKF010104217.1 coordinate 5,978, forward strand.
CGCGGGAGTCCAACAACGAAGTCCCTAGTGATATGCTCCCACTTCCACTCAGGAATCTCAATATTTTGGAATAAACCATCGGGCCTCTGATGCTCGTACTCAACCTATTGTCAATTCAAACACCGAACCACATATGCAACGATATACTTCTTCATTCCTCCCCACCAATAATGCTTCCGCAAATCCTTATACATCTTAGTGGCACCCAGATGAATAGAGTACCGGGAACTGCGGACCTCCTCTAAAATCAACTCTCGAAGCCCATCCACATTAGGCACACAAACTCGACCCTGCAATCTCAAAACTCCATCATTTCCTAAGGTAACCTGCTTTGAACCTCCATGCTGCACCGTGCTGAGGACATATAAATGAGGATCATCATACTATCGATCTCGGATATGCTCCAATAAAGAAGACAGAGTGATTGTGCAAGAAAACACATGGCTGGGCTCAAAAATATCCAACCTCACGAATTGATTGGCCAAAGCATGAACATCCAAAGCAAGCGGTCTCTCACCGACCCGGTATATAAGTGAGACTGCTCATATTAGTTGATTCCTACTCAAAGCATCGGCCACCACATTGGCCTTTCCCGGATGATATAAGATAGTGATATCATTGTCCTTTAATAGCTCCAACCACCTTCTCTGCCACAAATTTAGCTCCTTCTGCTTGAACAAATACTGCAGACTATTGTGATCCGTGAACACCTCACATGCCACACCATATAGATAATGCCTCCGAATCTTCAATGCGTGAACAATGGTTGCCAACTCCAAATAATGAATCAGATAGTTCTTCTCATGAATCTTATGCTACCATGAACCATAGGCAATGACCTTGCCATCATGCATCAACATCCCACCAAGTGCAATGCGAGATGCATCACAATAAACTATATAATGCCCTTAACCTGTGGGTTACCAACACCGGTGCCGTAGTCAGAGCTGACTTGAGCTTCTGAAATCTCACCTCACACTCATCTGACCATCTCAACTGGGCACCCTTCTGGGTCAACCTGGTCATCGGGGCTGCAATAGACGGAAACCCTTCCACAAACCGACAATAGTAGCCTGCCAATCCCAAGAAACCCCGGATCTTTGTAGCTGATGCTGGTCTAGGCCAGTTCTTAACTGCCTCAATCTTCGTCGGATCAACCTAAGTACCCTCTACGGGTAAAACATGACCTAGGAATGCAACTAGACTCAACCAGAACTCACAATTCGAAATCTTGGCGTACAACTGACTATCCCTCAAAGTCTGAAGAACCGCTCTAAGATGCTGCTCGTGCTCTTCCCGCCTGCGAGAATAGATCAAAATATCATTAATGAAGACTATCACGAACGAATCCAAGTTAGGACTAAACACTCTGTTCATCAAATCCATGAAAGCTGCTGGGGCATTTGTCAACCCAAATGACATCACCAAGAACTCATAATGCCTGTGCCGAGTGCGAAAAGCTGTCTTAGGGACATAATGCCCGTACCAAGTCAATCTTTGAAAATACCTTGGCACCCTGAAGCTGATTAAAAAAATCATCAATCCTCGGCAATGGATAGTTATTCTTTATTGTAACCTTGTTCAATTGCAGGTAATCAATACATATTCCCATCGATCCATCCTTCTTCTTAACAAATAACACCGACGCACCCCAAGGCGAGACACCAGGTCTAATGAAGCCTTTCTCAAGCAATTCTTGCAACTACTCCTTCAACTCTTTAAACTCGGGCGGGGCCGTACGATATAACAAAATAGAAATGGGCTGAGTGCCTAGAGCCAAATCAATGCAAAAGTCAATATTCCTGTCGGGTGGCATACCCACAGGTATGAAGGAAATACCTTAGGAAACTCACGGACAACGGGCACAGAATCAATAGAAGGAACCTCGGCACTAGAATCACGAACATAGGCCAAACACCCCTTCTCGACCATACACCGAGCCTTCATATATGAGACAATACTACGGGTAGAATGACTAAGAGTCCCTTTCCACTCTAAATGAGGTAAACCCGGCAAGGCTAAGGTCACAGTCTTGGCATGACAATCCCAGATAACATGGTAAGGTGATAACGAGTCCATCCCCAATATGACATCAAAATCAACCATGTCCAGAAGAAGCGAATCTACACGAGTCTTAAGACCCCCAATCACAACTATACATGAACAATGGACTCGATCTACCACAATAGAATTACCACTGGTGTAGACACATAAACAGGAGCACTCAAAAAATCACTAGGCATGACCAGATACGGTGCAAAATAAATTGACACATAGGAGTATGTATATCCTGAATCAAATAAAACTGAAGCATCTCTGCTATAAACCAGAACAGTACATGTGATAACTGTATCAGAAGCCTCAGCCCTGGGCCTGGCTGGAAAAGCATAACATTGAGGCTGGCCCCTACCACCTTGAACTACATATTTAGGACGACCTGGTGCTGGCTGAACTCCAATTATAGCTGCCTGAGCTCCACCTCTAATACCTCTACCTCCACCTCTAGTACCTCTACCCCCACCTCTAGTTAGCTGGGCGGGTTGTGGAACACTCGATGCCTGAACCATGGCATGGGAACCTGATGATGAGAGCTACTCGATGCTCGAGGGAAATACCTAGAAATATGATCCATATCAACATAAGTACAAAAAGCCCTCGACTATTGAGACTGTTGACCCCAAAAGCTCCATCGTCAGAGAAAAGTCTCAATTTTTTGATTTTTTTTGTTTTTTTTTAAAAAAACTACTACAACTAAGCTAAGATAGCACAGAAAATCACTCAGACAATCTCCTCACCCCACAGTTAAAATTGTGCAATGTCCTGGATGCACACTAAACATAACAAGAGGGTAAAAGAAACTCCTGTCAACGCCCCCTTTTCCTCTAAGATGCGGAATCGGGTTTACGCCATTTGGGAAGACAACTCTATTCCCATTTGGGAAATTGGGTTTTGAATTTTTGGGAGAGTCGCCACCTAATGATTATAGTGCATTAGAACACTTTTTTTAGAAGAATTTAAGATGAAAACCAGAGTTTGGGTAAGGGCTAGAAATTATCTCGAGGGAAGGTGTTAGGCATCCCTCAAGATCCACTAGTGTGGTTCCCGGCCATGCTACAATTGTGACTTTAATGCAAACAAATAAGTAAACAAGCCAGTATTGCAAATGTGAGAAACCGTTACAAATAAGAAGCACAAAGGGTTTAAAAGTGCTGGAATCCAGAAAGAAAACGGTTTTGTGATTCAAGAAGAGATACGCAAGTAAAGGGAAGGGGTCAAATAATTGGTGCAAACAACTTAAAAGAAGTATAAGAAATGGAATTTGAAGATGGGACAACATTTAAAATTCTAAAAATTATTAAACTAATAAAGAGGGAGGGGGGGTCCTAGGTTTACACATTACATGGATCATTCGCACAACACTGGTACCCAATTGTACGCATAGTGTTATCATGTAATCATTATCTCCATGTCTACCCTTCCCACCCCGTCAAGGTATTAAAGCGCGGAATGGTATCGTTTACTTATTGCATGCTATTACCCGTCCCAATCCTATCAGTCCTGGAGGAAAATGGACTACTAATCCTAAAGGGAAAGGGGTTTGGGGCTTTTAAAAGTTTCAAAGGATAGAATGCTAAGGTGTCAACCAAAACAAATAATTGCAAATAGAAGAGGAAACAGACAAGCAAGCAGGGCTCAAATATGCCACCATAAATCATCGAAAATCATAGAGTTTAGCATGTCTTTCACATACTGATTTTTGGTCTTATTTAAATAAAGCAATGAGCGGACTGGTTCAATGCATATTTTTAGGCAAAAAGTCTACATTAGGCATACTCGAATGCAGTTGTTTGAAACTGATCTGGTTGACCTAAGTGTTGATTAAAACTAGGCGTGATATATATTGATTTTAGAAACAAGTGTGCAAACTAACAGGGGTTACTGATTTTAGCGGGACAATATAAGTTTAACAGCTAGTATTATCTCTATTTAGATTCGAAATTTCCTATAGGCATGCTTTCTATATTAATAGTGATTTGGACACCTTTTAGATGTTGACATAAGGTCCTATGAACATGCTCTCTATATGCAACTTTTATTATTCAAACCTACAAATGTTTGCCAGTAACGTTTGTAGATTTAGAATGCAGCAGTTTGTAGACCATGTTTTTATATAAATTTGCGGAACAATTAGAAGTTAACCTATAGGCAGGATATCTATGCACGTTTGCAGAACTTAAAGGTTAAGCCTATAGGCACGATTTCTAGGTGTGTGTGCAGAAATAAAAGTTTAAACCTATAGGCATGATCTCTAGGCGTATATGCAAAAATAAAAAGTTTAAACCTATAGGCAGGATTTCTAGGTGTATATGCAGAAAGTTTAAACCTATAGGCAGGATTTCTAGGTGTGTTTACAGAAATAAAAGTTTAAACCTACAGGCATGATTTCTAGGGGGTATTTGTAGAAATTATAACAAACCCCGATAGGCACGATCTCTGTGCGTATTTGCAGAAATTAAAAGTTAACCATATAGGAATGATATCTAGGTGTATTTGCAGAAATTAAAAATATAACCTATAGGCATGATTTCTAGGTGTGAAATTGCAGAAATCATAACAAACCCTTACAGGCAGGATCTCTACCCTTGATGTATAAAAATAAATCCCATCCCCCCTTTTTACTAAGTCCCCCGAGTTTGTACACGTTATTACAACCCAAAAGAAATAAACTGGAATTAAAAAAATACATCAGAAATCCTCAGCTACATACGAGCAGCCTAATCTAGACTTAAGGCCTAATAATATGAGATTGAGCTACTTCCGAGATCCAGATTTCCAAGCCTTCTCTCATCTAGGGTGTTTCAGAGATCCAAGGGATTTCAGGAACCCCAGGCAGTGCAAACACCCAAGATATTAATTAGAAATTGAGTTGTGCAGTGTGGAAGGGCCAACCCTTATGTGTCCAAGTTCAGAGGGAGATCCAGGGTCCCAAGGCAAGGCTCACACAAGAGGGGCAGAACTTAAATTCTAGGAGTTGAGTGTAAGTGCAATAGAAAGGCGTAGAGGGGCTACCCAAGCAGGCTGGTGGTCATGCCTAGCCACAAAATAGACTAGCACACCCCTGACCAAACCTATGATCAAGTATTTAGGGAGTAAAGTCCTACTGGAGGTCAAGCCATGGCCTGAATAATAATCAGAAGTACTGGCAGGCCAAGGCTGTTACTCAGCATACACACAATAGGGGAATGGGGAGGGGAAACTGACAAGCTTAGGGCCCAACCGGCCCAGTTCATATCCATGGACAATGATTTCAGACATTACCATGTTTCTGAACCATAACTTAAGCATAAAACGGATATGAGGGTTTGGTATGCATAAAGTATCACATAGATAACCAACAACTGACAGGATGTACACATAAATTAAACGTTGAATTACAAGGGAAAGGGACATGTTACAACATACTAGAAATACATGTAAATTAAAGAAAACATGATCAGAAGTAGACAGGAATGAAGCATGTTGTTGATGAAGCTTGAAAATTAATTAGAACATACCAGTAAAAAAAGCGAAAGTGCAGAAGGAAATAAAGCAAACAAAAGTCCACAGCAGCACAACTAGCAGAAAGAGGGAGAGAGTTTTTTTTTAAAAGTACAAGGGAGTGTTTGAACTTAGATTGTTTTCTGTGTTCGTGTGTTCAAAGAAAAGGGAGGAGAGTACTTATAGCTTTGAAAACGTGTAGAGAAATAAGGTAATAAGTACTAATCTAACACAAATATGGGCATGGTCACAAATCAGAATCAATTAGTATAAGATTCCCCTTTAATCAGGGGATTCTAATTCAAACGGATACTAACAGGATCCAAGTAAGGGAAGGAGAATCAGCTTTGTAAGCAGAATGGCTGTTGCCATAAAAGAAACAGTAAAGTCATACAATAGGCAATTAAGTCTATGTACGGGATTTGAAATTATTTTTGGAAAAATTCAGTGAGGCCAATCAAAGGAAAAGAATCAATTAGACTTTGACAGGCTAGTTAAATCATTATCTCAAGGAAGGAAAAGTTTTTGAAATCAATTTTGAGTTAAATAAATCACAGGAGGATCTCAGTATATAATGCATGCACAAATAGCAGACATGTGAGGCTAAGTCATGGCAAAAGAAACATCATACATCAATAACATAGAGCAGACACTCAAAGCGTGTTATTGACGCTTCAGTGCATAATAGAAGGAGTCGAAAACATGTAGAGAGGCAAGTGAGAATCAAAAGCATAGAACATATAGAGAAAAAAAATATTGAAACAAGGAATCAAGATAAATGATTTTAATCATACAAAAATGCACAAACAAAAACTCACAGGACTTCGAATAGCCTCCCAAAGAAATAAGGGTTTAAAATCAGTTGAGTTCAGAGACGACAAACAGTTGAAACAACAAGCAATTTCAAAGCTCAAGCGAAAACCCCCTAAAAATTAGGGTTTTACTCATTACTCAGTAAACCAAATAAATAGGATCAAGAACCCAAGTAAAACCCCAAAATTAGGGTTTTTAACATCAAATAAACCTAGTGATGATAAGCGTATGAATCGAATGAAACCTTAACAAACAGACTCAAAAAAGAATCCCAAAATTAGGTCTTTTCAACATGTTTACTCAGATAAGGGAAACAAACCAACAAAGTACAGAAACATGCCAAGAACAAAGGGGGAGATTTGAAATAACTTAACATAAAACCATAATTAAAGAACAAAGAGTTTTGAAAGAAAAAGTTGGGGAAACCTCGAGAAACATGCTCAGAAAATTCAAACACACGTAGATCTGGGGCAGATCTTAGATCTAGAGTTTCATAAGAAACCCAAGTGGTGAGAAAGGCTTTGAAAACCATCGATCTGAGCGAGATAGTCGAAGATCGAACACGAATGGCCATGGCTGGCCGGAAAGAGGTTGAAGATGACCGGAGAACAGCCATCGAGCAGAGCTTGGTCGAGACCCCTTCAACATCTGGTCATATGACCTCAGAGATGAACCCATAGAAACCATAGGAGGCCGGTATAGGGCTCCGATGAGTCTGGGGAGCCATGGATTAGGGTTTCGATGGGAGGCGGAGGCTAGGGTTTTGAGAGAGCTCGAGAGACGAGAGCGTTTGAGGGAGGCGGATTGGGAAAATGAGATAGGGTTAAGCGGTCGTGTGAATTAAAAAAGGTAAGAAGTAATGGTGGCCGCTGATCTAAATGATCAACGGTCGGGATTTAAAAAGGATATGGGTTGGGTCAGTTGAACATGCACTCAGTCGGGTAGGCATGTTAATTGGGATGGGTAATTGGGTTTTAAATTGGGGCTGAGATGGGGTGCCAAATTGGCTATAATTGAAATGCAATAAAGGCCAAATCGTAAATAGCCAATTTTCCTCCTTTGATTTTTTATAAAATAGTAGTACAGATTTTAAAAACAAATTAAATGTACTGGGTAAATAAGTATTATATAAATATTAATTAAAAAATATTGGGATTAATTTTATAAAATGAAAATGTCATAAATTACAAGATAGGCTATAATTGCAATTATATGCAATTTAGCTTTAAAATACCAAAACAATTTGTAAACAAATATGAAAAAATTTCTTTAATTATATTTAGGTGTAAATATGAAAATAAAATGAATTATTCACCAAAATAATAATTTTGGGAATAATTATTGGATTTTATTGTGTAAAAATAGGCAATAAATTGATTTTAAAAATCATCAAAAAATGTCAAAATTCATGGATGTGCTTATATATGCACCAATATGCTATTTTGGAAATATTTGGGTGTAAGAAATATTTAGAGAAAAATTGGGTATCAACAGTTGCCCCTCTTTACCCGGGAAGGATAAAAGAGTTGTCGGGTAAAGATATGATGGCCAATTTTGACCGGAAGCGGCGATTTGAAAAGAATTTGATCGAGCTCTGGTTTCTGAGCTGCCTACATATCCCTGGTATTATAGGAATTAGGCCGAATGTAGTTCAGGAACCATTGACGAAACGTGCCGATGGCGATTCGAAAGAGATGGGCACGATTCTTATAGGGCAAGAGGTATCTGAAACTTGATCGGCGGCGGGGCCTGGAGCAGGATCGCTCCTGCTGAGACGGCCATTGCTAGCCAGTGTACCTACAAGTGAGCAATATAGGCGTATATTGTGCATTAACTTAAACATGATGCAAGTTCCCGTTGGACTATGAATGTTGTCCTTGGACGGTTAGGATGACATCCTCGGACCATGATGTCCTGGGCCATGAAGCGCAAAATTAAAGGATTCACAGGCTATGAAATGATGTTCTCGGGCTATGATAATGGTTCCTCCAAACCATGATGCCTTTGAATAATGATATGCAGGGTATAAAGTGGGGCCCTTGGGCCATGGCATGGTGTTCTCGGGCTATGAAGGATGATGCCTCCGAACAATGACGCCTTCGGAAAGTCTGGTGATATTTCAGCCCATGAAATGCAAGATTTGGCGGTATTTCAGCCGATGCAAAAGCGTAAATGGCGATATTTCAGCCGATGCAAAGAATGTAAATGGCGATATTTCAGCCGATAGAACTTTAAATAAAGCGAGCGATGTTTTAGTCGATGTAAAAAGTAAAATAACGATATTTCAGCCAACCAAAAGCATAGGCATAGATGGTGATGGAGATTTAAATATGAACTAGAGATCTTTCAGTCGATGTAGAATTTAAATAAAGTTTGGCGATGTTTCAGCCGATTGCAAGACGTAAGTAAAGGGTGGAGATATTTCAGCCATGCAAGGGAGATAAAGTGGCGATATTTCAATCGATGCAGATGGAGATATAGTGGTGGTATTTTAGCCATGCACGGGTGGGTGGTGATTGGTACTGAGAAGGTTGAGTGTTATAAGCTTGGTAAACAGGTGCTGGTTGAGAGTATCTGGGTGAGGTGGGTTGATATGTGAGAGATGGAGAGGATTGGTAAACGAGAGGTGGATATGAGGGTGCGGGTGCTTGGTAATTCGGGATGGGATGATATGTAAGTGGAGGTGATGGGTAAGTGTGGTATTTTGGTGGTGATTTCGCTCCATGTGCAACCATTACAACACTTACTTCCTTCTTTTTGGACGTGCCACCGGTCTGTAAAGCCTTATTGATGGCCTGCAATACTTCAAGATTTGTAACCATACCATTCTTAATGCCCTTTTCGATTCTTTCTCCAAGTTTGATGATATCGGAGAACTTTTGACCCTCAATCAGCATCAACCTCTTGTAATATTGGGGATCCTGAGCCCGGATGAAGAATCTATTCATTTGCTCTTCTTCTAGGGCCGGCCAAACCTTCGCAGCTTCTGACCTCCAACGAGTAGCATACTCACGGAATGTTTCGGTGGTCTTCTTCTTCTAATTCTGTATGTAGAACACATCCGGTGCATTCTCTGTATTGAATCGGAATCTATCCATGAAGTCCGATGCCATACCTACCCAATTCGTCCATTTCTTGGGGTCCTGGCTGATGTACCAGGATAGTGCATCTCCTTTCAGGCTCCTCATGAAGAACTTCATACGGATCTTCTCATCCCTTCCAACCCCAACTAGCTTATCGCAATATGTCCTCAGGTGGATTCTGGGATCTCCTGTTCCATCAAACATTTAAACCTTGGGAGGTTTGTACCCCTCCGGAAGTTCAACATCTGGCTTAATGCATAGGTCTTCATAATTTAAACCTTCAATTCCTTTGTTACCTTCCACTCCCTGAACTCGGCTGGTTAACTTCTTGAGTTCTGTTGCTAAGTTCCTAATAAGGGAGTCCTTGTCATCAGACTCAGGTGCATTTGAGATTAGTTGGGTGTAGTGGGGTACAGTATCCAAAAAAATAGGAGTATTGTTGAGATGGTCATTTGTGGCATTCAGTGGCTCGGGAATGAGTAGTGGAGTGTTTTTGGAGTGTGGCATGTGTTGCAGTGTTGGGTATGAGTGGGTTCTATCTGTGGTTGTGGGGTGTTTTGTCGAGGTGCGGGGTTCTGGGTGTTGACATCAGGAGCGGTGAGGGAAAATGATAGGTTCGCCAAATTCCGAACCTGATCCAATTCTTCTCGAAATTTCAACAGCTTTTGCTCCAGTTGTGTAGCAGTTTCCTTAGCAATCGGGTACCCTGAAGAATCTCGATCTCCTTTCTGGCGCTTGGATCTCCCATTCTACCTTTGTTTTTGTTCCGGATAGGACTTGGAGGAGGAGGAGGTGGAGGGCCCTTGGATCTTGTGGAGTATGCCGATGGTGTCAGAATGCACGAACTAACCTTTGGGGAGGGGAATAAAAATAAAAGAAAAGCAAAAAGGTAACAAGTTAGTACGGGTTGTAAGGAAAAAATATTGCAGTATTTAAACACGTTGTGCGAAAAAATGTAAATCACATCCTAGTTTTGGTGCCTCGTTGTGCCCGAGGTAGGCCTAGCGACAAATAGTTTTGGAGAATTTATAATGCTAAATGCCTCATTTTATTGATAAGAATAAGACGAATCCCAAACGATGCTAAATAACAGGAAGTAAAACGTCACTAGTGGCCATTGGCCTTATTACATCATTAAAGTAAAATAAAGACTCCTAACTACTTGGTCCCAGAAGGACCTTTCCCAGATTTGGCATCTTTGTCTCCCTTGAATAGCTATACCAACTCGCGTAGTCCTAGCAGCAAGTAAGCTCGGGCCAGATGTCCGCCTGCATTTCCTTCAACGTTTTGGCATTCTTCAATCCTCTTGATGAACTTTCCTTCCAGCTCTACTAGACCCCGCTCCAAATACCCTAGCCGATTGTTGGCACTGACGGCCATATCTTTCCACTCCTCGATCAATTTCTGATGGGCTTCTTGTATTTCCCGATGCTCACTTTCACACTCTCGAATTCTCTTGCACAGTTGATTATACTTAACCCGTGCTTCAGGGTGCTCGTCAATAATTCTGTGACCTCGAACGAATCCCGACTGACCCATCTATTGTCTTCTAACTAACCCGAATAGTGCGACACACAACCGGCATGATACCTGTCTGGCTCAATGGATTCTTTTCCCAAAACAATTTTGCAATGCCACAAATGCTGAGCTTGGCACCTGTGAGGGCTATTGTCGTCCTGGAAATCGTCCGTGAGGCGGCTCATTTTATCGACACTTGTTATGATTTGTTTTCTTCTAGCCTGGCTTATGGCTCGGAGAGGAACGTATGGATGAGTTCCTCTCAAACCAATCAGTATGAGAAATGGTGCATCTCAGGATCGAACAATGAATTCATCCGTGGGCAACCACTCAGACATCCATTGTACTTGGTCTTCTTTTAGATTTTCAGATAATTCTACCCATCCTCTGCCGTCCTCTGGCTAAGTGAACATTTTAGGCATATAATTCATACGCCTTGGCTGGTGGAAGGCGATATGATCATCCCAATCTCTGCGTAGGATATCTTGTCGGTATTCCCTTTTCTGGAGGTGTTCCATGAGCCAAAGCTGAAGTAATAAGTTGCAACCCTCAAAATGACTACCCTGTCGTTGACAGTTGTTCAAGGCACGGTATATCTCGGTGATGATCATGGGCACTATGCTGAAGGTTTGCCCACCAATCCCTTCCATCAAAGTCTTGGTTACCATGGCCAATCTGGTGTGGACCTTAGCCTTCTTCATAGGGAATACGACCATCCCCAAAAAGAAAAACATGAAAACGAAGACCCTTCTATGGACATGTTCGAATGAGGTGATGGCAAACTCATATGAATAGGTGCGGTATGACTTGCTATGGCCTTACCTCTCGTATAGATAGTCAAATGGGATGTAAGAGTCTTTCAAACATGTCAAGTTTGGGTTTTTCTTTAGTACCATCATCTTAAGGAAACCCCTTCCTTTGCGATTTTCTGGCATAAGCAAACCCGGAGTCTCCCAAGGAATTCCGGCTAAACCTCCTATTTCTTCAAGAAAAGGAGTCATTTCAAGGTCCCCAAAGCGAAACACAGACTTGTCACTATCCCAGAACAATGTCGCAGCCTCTATGATTTCTGTTGTTAGGCTAAATCTCTAGAAGAGAAGGCAGATTCCCTAAGTACTTGCGGACGAGTGTCTGATCACTAGAATGGAGGTCTTTCCACCAATTCAGCAGCCTTGGATAAATGTTGGTTACCATGACAAATCTGGGGACTTTGTGCCTCATTTCTGCAAAACAAATTGTTAGGCCCTTACCCCCACTGGACTTGGCTGTTTAAACCAATAATTAGCATAGCTAGCACTTAAGTTCTCCAAATAAATGCACAGAACATGGAGGTGTTCGTTTGGGTTTCAAGGAAAGCCGGTGGACTTTGGACAAGGCTATCTTAATGAGTCATTATGTGGACAACATAACTGACATGGCTAGGTTTGACCATGATACATGTACAGTTTAAACGGAGTAAGGTTTCTATCGAGGTATTAGACAGGTACCCTTGAGTGGACAACTCAAGAGTCAAAGACACGGAACCGTCAACTGCACCGCTGATCGACTGGTTTTACCGTAAATACGCCTTTGCTAAATTTAAGGGGTGATAGTATTGGAAGCTTGCAACTACTCATTATAAGCGTTGCTATAGTATTTGTATGGCACGAGTGGACTATGATATTGAAAATGCAGTTTACAAGAATGAAACATATTGACATGTATTTTCACATTTATACAATAATGTTTACAGTGATTGCTAAATAATTACGACAACATTGATGGAAAAGCAGTAAATGAAAGTAATTAAAGAAAAAGAAACAAAAGAAACAAGTCAGTTTCAAATAAAAGCATTAAACAAAGCATTACAGAAAGCAATAAAGTTACATATAGCATGCAATGGTAAAAGCCTAAAGGATCCCCAGCAGAGTCGCCATGCTGTAGACGCCCCCTTTTCCTCTAAAGATGCGGAATCGGGTTTACGACATTTGGGAAGACAACTCTATTCCCGTTTAGGAATTGGGTTTTGGATTTTTGGGAGAGTCTCCACCTAATGATTATAGTGCATTAGGACACTTTTTTTAGAAGAATTTAAGATGAAAACCAGAGTTTGGGTAAGGGCTAGAAATTATCTCGAGGGAAAGGTGTTAGGCATCCCTCAAGATCCACTAGTGTGGTTCCCGGCCATGCTACAATTGTGACTTTAATGCAAACAAACAAGTAAACAACCAAGTATTGCAAATGCGAGAAACCGTTACAAATAATAAGCACAAAGGGTTTAAAAGTGCTGGAATCCAGAAAGAAAACAGTTTTTTGATTAAAGAAGAGATACGCAAGTAAAGGGAAGGGGTCAAATAATTTGTGCAAACAACTTAAAAGAAGTATAAGAAACGGAAGTTGAAGATGGGACAACTTTCAAACTTCTGAAAATTATTAAACTAATAAAGAGGGAGGGGGTCCTAGGTTTATACATTACATGGATCATTCACACAACACCGGTACCCAATTGTACGCATAGTATTATCGTTTAATCATCATCTCCATGTCTACCCTTCCCACCCCGTGAAGGTATTAAAGCACAGAATGGTATCGTTTACTTATTGCATGCTAGTACCCATCCCAATCCTATTAGTCCTGGAGCCAAATGGACTACTAATCCTAAAGGGAAAGGGGTGTGGGGCTTTTAGAAGTTTCAAAGGATAGAATGCTAAGGCGTCAACCAAAACAAATAATTGCAAATAGAAGGGGAAACAGACAAGCAAGCAGGGCTCAAATATGCCTCCATAAATCATCGAAAAGCACAGTATTTAGCATGTCTTTCACGTACTGATTTTTTGCCTTATTTAAATAAAGCGACGAGCGGACTGGTTCAACGCATATTTTTAGGCAAAAAGTCTACATTAGGCATACTCGAATGCAGTTGTTTGAAACTGATCCAGTTGAACTAAGTGCTGATTAGAACTAGACGTGATATATACTGATTTTAGAAACAAGTGTGCAAACTAACAGGGGTTACCGATTTTAGCCGGACAATATAAGTTTAACAGCTAGTATTATCTCTATTTAGATTCGAGATTTCCTATAGGCATGCTTTCTATATGAATAATGATTTGGACACTTTTTAGATGTTGACAGAAGGTCCTATGAACATGCTCTCTATATGCAGCTTCTATTATTCAAACCTACAAATGGTTTGCCAGTGACATTTGTAGATGCAGAATGCAGCAGTTTGTAGACCATGTTTTTATATGAATTTGCGGAACAATTAGAAGTTAACCTATAGGCAGGATATCTATGCGCATTTGCAAAAATTAAAGGTTAAACCTGTAAGCATGATTTCTAGGTGTGTGTGCAGAAATAAAAGTTTAAATCTATAGGCATGATCTCTAGGCGTATATGCAGAAATAAAAAGTTTAAACATATAGGCAGGATTTCTAGGTGTATATGTAGAAAGTTTAAAACTATAGGAATAATTTCTAAGTGTGTTTACAGAAATAAAAGTTTAAACCTACAGGCATGATTTTTAGGGGTATTTTTAGAAATTATAACAAACCCCTATAGGCACGATCTCTTTGGGTATTTGCAGAAATTTAAAGTTAACCCTATAGGCATGATATCTAGGCATATTTGCAGAAATTAAAAGTTAACCTATAGGCATGATTTCTAGGTGTGAAATTACAGAAATCATAACAAACCCTTACAGGCAGGATCTCAACCCTTGATGCGTAAAAATAAATCCCATCCCCCCTTTTTACTAAGTCCTCCGAGTTTGTACAAGTTATTACAACCCAAAAGAAACAAACTGGAATTAAAAAAATACATCAGAAATCCTCAGCTATATACGAGCAACCTAATCAAGAATTGAGGCCTAATAATATGAGATTGAGCCACTTCCGAGATCCAGATTTCTAAGCCTTCTCTCATCTAGGGTGTTTCAGGGATCCAAGGGATTTCAAGAACCCCAGGCAGTGCATACACCCAAGATATTAATTAGAAATTGAATTGTGCAGTGTGGAAGGGCCAACCCTTATGTGTCCAAGTTCAAGGGAGCTCCAGGGTGGTCCCAAGGAAAGGCTCACACAAGAGAGGCAGAACTTAAATTCTAGGAGTTGAGTGCAAGTGCAATAGAAAGGGGTAGAGGGGCTACCTGGGCAGGTTGGTGGTCATGCCCAGCCACAAAATAGACTGACACACCCCTGACCAAACCTATGATCAAGCATTTAGGGAGTAAAGACCTACTGGAGGTCAAGCCATGGCCTGAACAATAACCAGAAGTACTGGGAGGCCAAGGCTGTTACTCAGCATACACACAATAGGGCAATGGGGATGGGAAACTGACAAGCTTAGGGCACACAAGGCCCAGTTCATATCCATGGACAATGATTTCAGACATTGCCATGTTTCTGAACCATAACTTAAGCATAAAAGGGATACGAGGGTTTGGGATCAATAAAGTATCACACATATAACCAACAACTGACAGGATGTACACATAAATTAAACGTTGAATTACAAGGGAAAGGGACATGTTACAAGATGCTAGAAATACAAGTAAATTAAAGAAAACATGATCAGAAGTAGACAGGAATGAAGCATGTTGTTGATGAAGCTTGCAAATTAACTTGAACATACCAGTAAAGAAAGCAAAAGTGCAGAAGCAAATTGAGCAAACAAAAGTCCACAGCAGCACAAGTAGCAGAAAAAGGGAGAGAGTTTTTTTTTTAAAAATTATAAGGGAGTGTTTGAACTCAGATTGTTTTCTGTGTTCGTGTGTTCAAAGAAAAGGGAGGAGAGTATTTATAGCTTTGAAAATGTGTAGAGAAATAAGGTAATGAGTTCAAATATAACACAAATATGGGAATAGTTACAAATCAGAATCAATGAGTATAAGATTCCCCTTTAATCAGGGGATTCTTATTCAAACGGATACTAACAGGATCCAAATAAGGGAAGTAGAATCACCCTTATAAGCAGAATGGTTGTTGCCATAAAAGAAACAGTAAAGTCATACAATAGGAAATTAAGTCTAAGTACAGGATTTGAAATTATTTTTGGAAAGATTCAGTGAGGCCAATCAAAGGAAAAGAATCAATTAGACTTTGACAAGCTAGTAAAATCAGGATCTCAAGAAAGTAAAAGTTTTTGAAATTAATTTCGAGTTAAATAAATCACAGGAGGAACTCAGCATATAATGCCTGCACAAATAGCAGACATGTGAGGCTAAGTCATGGCAAAAGAAATATCATACAACAATAGCATAGAGCAGACACTCAAAGCGTGTTAGTTAGGCTTCAGTGCGTAATAGAAGGAGTCGAAAAGATGCAGAGAGTCATGTGAGAATCATAAGCGTAGAACATATAGAGAAAAAAAATGTTGAAACAAGGAATCAAGCTAAATGATTTCAAACATACGAACACGCACAAACAAAAACTCACAGGACTTCGAATAGCCTCACAAAAAGACTAAGGTTTCAAATCAATTGAGTTCAGAGACGACAAACAGTTGAAATAACAAGCAATTTCAACGTTCAAGCAAAAACCCCCTAAAAATTAGGGTTTTAATCATTAATCAGTAATCCAAACAAATAGGATCAAGAACCCAAGTAAATCCCCAAAATTAGGGTTTTTAACATCAAATGAACCTAGAGATGATAAGTGTATGAATCGAATGAAACCTTAACAAACAGACTCAAACAAGAATCCCAAAATTAGGGCTTTTCAACATGCTTACTCAGATAAGGGAAACAAACCAACAAAGTACAGAAACATGCCAAGAACAAAGGGGGAGATTCGAAATAACTTAACATAAAACCATAATTAAAGAACAAAGAGTTTTGAAAGCAAAATTTGTTGAAACCTCGAGAAACATGCTCAGAAAGTTCAAACACACATAGATCTGGGGCAGATCTAATATTAAATCGAAGGAACCTTAAAGCTAGAGTTTCATAAGAAACCCAAGTGATGAGAAATGCTTTGGAAACCATCGATCTGAGCGAGATAGTCGAAGATCAAACACGAATGGCCACGGTTGGCCGGACAGAGGTTGAAGATGACCGGAGAACAACCATCGAGCAGAGCTTAGTCGAGACCCCTTCAACATCTGGTCATAGGACCTCAGAGATGAACCCATAGAAACCATAGGAGGCCGGTGTAGGGCTCCGATGAGTCTTGGAGCCATGGATTAGGGTTTCGATGGGAGGCGGAGGCTAGGGTTTTGAGAGAGCTCGAGAGACGAGAGCGTTTGAGGGCGGCGGATTGGGAAAATGAGATAGGGTTAAGCGGTCGTATGAATTAAAAAAAAAGGTAAGAAGTAATGGTGGCCGTTGATCTAAGTGATCAACGGTCGGGATTTAAAAGGGATATGGGTTGGGTCAATTGAACATGTACCGGGTCGGGTAGGGATGTTAATTGAGCTGGGAAATTGGGTTTTAAATTGGGGCTGAGATGGGGTGCCAAATTGGCTATAATTGAAATGCAATAAAGGCCAAATCGTAAATAGCCAATTTTCCTCCTTTGATTTTTTATAAAATAGTAGTACAAATTTTAAAAACAAATTAAACGTACTGGGTAATTAGGTTTTATATAAATATTAATTAAAAATGCAAGGATTAATTTTATAAACGTAAAATATCATAAATTACAAGATGGGCTATAATTGCAATTATATGCAATTTATCTTTAAAATACCAAACAAATTTGTAAAAAAATATGCGGAAATTGCTTTAATTATATATAGGTGTAAATGTAAAAATAAAATTAATTATTCACCAAAATAATAATTTTGGAAATAATTATTGGATTTTGTTGTGTAAAAATAGGCGATAAATTGGTTTTAAAAATCATCAAAAATGTCAAAACTCTTGGATGTGCTTATATATGCACCAATATGCTATTTTGGAAATATTTGGGGTACAAGAAATACTTAGGAAAAAATTGGGTATCAACAACTCCCTGGTAGGCCAAAGGCCGAAGAATTAGCAGCTAGGTATGATCCCTTGTGCGGGTACCTCACACTTAGTTTCAACCAGTTGCTCGCTTTTACACATGCCTATTGGATCTGAATCCATGCTCCAACTCCTACAAAACACAAAAAAAACACTACGAAAAATAACACAATAAAAATAATAAGCAAAAGTAAAAAAGAAAAATAGAATTGGGTTGCCTCCTAACAAGCGCTTGATTTAACGTCGCAGCACGACGTCAACACTTTCATTACTTTTACTTCCACTTGGAGGATATAAATTGTGCCCCAAATTTTGCATCATCCTTTGTATCACGTTCCTAGGGCGGTGGTGTAAAAATAAAGGAACCAAGTTATAGGTATCGCATCTTGCACTTCTTGGCCTTTAAGTGAGGAATGCCATTTCGTCTCCTTGGTGTGGCAAATTTCAGAATATAAACACTTTGTTCCTCATCGATTTAATCCTCCACATGCTCAAATGGATCATTTTCATGTCACCAACCAAACACAATATTGAAAAGTGTTTAGAATGTGGTCCAATACGCTCTAACTCCAAAATTGCATTATTTTTGACATCCTGAATCATGCACTCTTCAACCTTGGCAACATCAACAAAAGCATGGTCTAATGATTGGTATTCTCGTTTTAGCTCCTCAATTTGGCCTAGAAGATCTTTTTCAGCTTCACACAACTCATCACTAAATTGTTGGGAGTTACACACCATCAACTTTTGCACTCAATTGAGCCTCTAAGTCCTGAATAGAACTTCCAAATTGATCGATCTCTTGTCCCAGTTCAACTCTTCCTTCTATAAATTGTTGCACCTCATTTATAATTTTCTAACAGAAACCTCTATATTCCTCTAATAATTTCCCGTGCATATCAAGAATGCGAACATCGTGTTCTACATCATCCCATTCATTACTTCTGCCAAACTCACAAGAATTATTAGAATCAACATAAGAAGAGACTGGAGTAGGATAACAACACTTAGGACAATTATTCCAATTTCCATCACAAATAGTACAAGATGGAGATGGTGCACACAACTCGGTATTGGGAATATTTTTACAATATTGCCACAAATGAGGTCCTTTATAATATGGACAAGGATCACAAAAGCAAGAATACTTATTATCCCACCACTTTTCTGTCACGACCCCAACCCCGGTCGTCATGGCGCCCAACACAATGCTAGGCAAGTCTATCCAATTCAACATTTTCAATCCCTCATATAGAGCTCTTTACCAATTAACAGAGTTTAAATTCCAACTTAACAGAAATATAATTCTGAAACAGTAGATACAATGTGCGAAAATCAAGACATATCCCTACAAATCCCTCCGATCTGGTGTCACGAGTCAAGAGCCTCTAATACAAGTATGAGGAACCAGCCTAAACAAAAGTTAGTCTATAATGCTGAAAGTAAGGGGGATAGAGGGAGAAATCGGGTCTGCGGACGCCACGCCGCTACCTCGATGACTTCGGTGAAATTTGAATAGCAGCAATAGCTCAAACTACGCCTCCGGAATACCTGTATCTGCACACATGGTGCAGGGAGTAAAGTGAGTACTCCAACTCAGTGAGTAATAGCAATAAATAATAACCGACGGAAAGAAATCTCATAAAAGCACCAAGCAATTATATACCAAATAGTAAAAACATTTAAACATCAACTAAATGAAGAAGTTAGGTAAAATCCCTTAAGCCGGTGCTCCAATCATTTATTCCTCACAATAACCGAAACCATAATTATGCCGTTGCAGCGTGCAGCTCGATCCTTATAACATACTATTGCGGCGTGCAACCCGATCCATATATATATATACTGCTGCGGCGTACAGCCCGATCCAATAGTATACTGCTGTGGCATGCAGCTCGATCCAATAATAATAGTCAACTACGCTCACTGGGGGTGTGCAGACTCCGGAGGGGCTCCTACAGCCCAAGTGCTATACTACTGCGGCGTGTAGTCCGATCCGTATAATATACTGTTGCGGCATGCAGCCCGATCCGTACTAATATAATGATGCAGCGTGCAGTCCCATCCATAACATATCAAATAACCTATCTATTGGGTTCTCAACCCATCTCAATCAATATAACTCAGCCTCTTGGACATACTGAGATAAGATAGGGATCCTAGCCCACATATTACTCTCCTTTTGGTTTAGCTATTTCAAAGCCGGTTCATATTAGATTAAACAGTTAGAAACATGACTGAGAGTATGATTTTAATGAGTAAATTGAGGTCAATCATGTACAATTACCCCTAAGGGGTCTACAGGTCGGCATAAGGCCCCAAATATGGCAACTAGCCTAGAATACGATGATATTAATTAAGGGTCAGTCAAAATACAATAGAATCATCAATCGGGATGGACCGAGTACAAATCCCTAGTAGTAATGGACCCCACGCTCATCATGCAGCATGTGTCTCACCTCAACATAGCACTACGTTGTGCAAATCCGTGGTTTCAAATCCTCAGAACATCATTTATACCATTACTCACCTAAAGCCGGCAAAGGTCCTAGCTCGCTATGCCCTTGCCTCGCAAATCAACCTCCTCGAGCATCGAATCTGATCAAAACCACAACAAATATGATACAATAGGCTAAGTGAACATAACCCAATTGAAATGACTCGAAAAATATCGAAAATCGCGAAATTTGCAAAACCCGAGCCCCGGGCCAACTTCTCGAAAAATCAGAAAATTAACATCATTGGATTTCTTATCTCGCCACGAGTCTATACATATCAAATTTACCAAAATCGGAGGTCATTTGACCCCTCAAATCCCAATTTAAAATACCAAATTTTCAATCCCTAGCTTTAACCTCTTTTGATGAATTTCCATAAATTTCCATATAGATTCTACCATTACTTGTATTTAGGCCAGGGAACTCACCTCCAATCATACAATGTCAAAATCCCCTTCAAATTCTGTTCAAGAGCTCTCAAGGTTGCTTAAAATGGTGGAAATGGACTCGCGGAACAAAATGAGATTTAAAACCCTTCTAATAACAGTGATTTTCGCATCTGCAGTCCCTTGACCGAATCTGCAACTACTGCTTCTACGGTTAATTTTCTCTTCTGCGGATTCCCACTTAAAGACCACGACCGCTTCTGTGGTCCTCTACTGCATATGTAGACCTCACTCCTGCGTATTATTGTCTGCTTTTGTGGAAATGCCAAGTCCACCCCTTCCACTTCTGCGACGCGGCTTCCCTTCCGCATCTGCGGAATTTTCCAATCAAGCAATAGACTGCACCTGCGATCTTTCTTCTGCACCTGCGCAACTGCATCTGCGGTTTCTTTTCTACAGATGCGGAAATACCAGATACCAGATATATACAGTAATCTCCTAACTCCAAAATTCATCCCGATGACCATCCGAAATCATCCCGAGGCCCCCGGGACCTCAACCAAAAGCCCAATCATGATCCAACACCTTATTCAACTTGCTCGAATTATCAAAACACTAGAAATAACACTTAAACCATCAAATTACATCAAATTCAAGCCTAAGTTTCTCAAAAAACATCCGAAATACGCATTTGATCAAAAACCCAATCAAAACACCTCCGAATGATTTGAAATTCTCCACACACATCCAAAATCACCTAATGAAGCTACATCAACTCTGGGAATCCCATTCCGACCCTCGGATCAAAATCTCACCTATCAACTAGAATTTGCCAAAATGCTAACTTTGCTAATTGAAGCCTAATTCTACACCTGACATCCGAAATCAATTCCGATCACACTCCTAAGTCAAAAATCATCCCCCAAATCTAACCAAATCACCAGAAATCACATCCGAGCCCTCTAACCCATAGGTCAACATTCAATTGACTTTTCCAAAACAAGCCTTCCTTAAAGAGACTAAGTGTCTCATTTCCTACCAAAACCAATCCAAATCAACTCGATCACATCAAATACCGACAATGAAGCATAGAGAAACATAAGATGGGGAAACGAGGAGGTAACTCACGTGACGATGGGCTGGGTCGTCACATCCTCCCTAACTAAAACAAATGCTCGTCCTCGAGCGGGTAAAGAAACATACCTGGAGCCACAAACAGGTGAGGATATCTGCTCCGTATCTCCTGCTCGGTCTCCCAAGTAGCCTCCTCCACGGGCTGACCTCTCCACTGTACCTTCACGAAGATATATCCTTTGATCTCAACTTTCGAACTTGATGACCCAAAATAGCCACTGGCTCCACATCATAGGTCAAATCGTCATCCAACTGAACAGTGCTAAAATCCAATACATGAGACGGGTCCCTAACATACTTACAGAGCATAGATACATAAAATACCGGGTGCACGCCCGACAAGCTTGGTGTCAAGGCAAGCTCATAAGCCACCTCCCCAATTCTCCTAAGTACCTAAAGGCCCAATAAACTGTAGACTCAGCTTCCCTTTCTTTCCAAACTGCATGAAACCCTTCATGGGTGAAACCTTCAGCAAGACCTTCTCACCCACCATATATGACACATCCCGAACCTTTTGGTCCGCATAACTCTTCTGACGCGACTGTGCTGTACGAATCCTCTCCTGAATCAGCTTCACCTTCTCTAAAGCTTCCTGAACCATCTCTGTCCCCAATAATCTAGCCTTGCCGGACTCGAACCATCCAACAGGAGATCTACACTGCCTCCCATACAACTCCTCATACGGAGCCATCTGAATGCTCGACTAATAACTGTTGTTGTAGGTAACTTCTGCAAGCGGAAAAAAATCATCCCAAGAACCTTTGAAATCAATGACACAGGCATGCAACATTTCCTCCAATATCTGAATAGTACGGTCGGACTGCCCGTCCGTCTGAGAATGAAACGCTGTGCTCAACTCCACCTGCGTACACAACTCTCGTTGAAATGTCCTCCAGAACTGAGAAGTGAACTGGGTGTCCCTATCTGGGATAATAGACACTGGAACCCTATGTAATCAGACAATCTCCCGGATAAAGATCCCTGCCAGCCGCTCCAAAGAATAGGTAGTACATACCAGAATGAAGTGTGTGGACTTGGTCAACATGTCCATAATCACCCAAATCGAATCAAACTTCTTCAAAGTCCGATGGAGACCACTCACAAAATCTATAGTAATCCTCTCCCACTTCCACTCGGGAATAATCATCCGCTGAAGTACACCGCCTGGCCTCTGATGCTCGTACTTTACCTGCTGATAGTTGAGACACCAAGCTACAAACCCTACAATATCCATCTTCATCCTTCTCCACTAATAGTGCTGCCTCAGATCCTGATACATCTTCGCGGCACCCGGATGGATGGAATACCGTGAGCTGTGGGCCTCCTCCAATATCAACTCCCGAAGCCCATCCACATTGGGCACACAAATTTGGCCATGCATCCTCAATGCGCCATCATCATCAATTGTCACATCCCTGGCATCATCATGTTGAACCTTATCCTTAAGGACAAGCAAATGTGTATCATCATACTGGCACTCTCTGATGCAATCATATAAGGAAGACCGAGAAACCACACAAGCCAATACCCGACTAGGCCCCGAAATATCTACTCTCACCATCCGATTAGACAAATCCTGGACATCAACTGCAAAGGACCTCTCCCCAACTGGAATGTACGCCAAACTCCCCATGCTAATCGCCTTTTGACTTAAAGCATCGGCCACTACATTGGCCTTCCCCGGGTGATACAGAATAGTAATATCATAATCCTTAAGAAACTCTAACCACCTCCGCTGCCTCAAATTAAGATCCTTTTACTTGAATAGATGCTGAAGACTGCGATGATTGGTGAATACCTCGCAAGATACACCATATAAGTAGTGCCTCCAAATCTTCAAAGCATGAACTATAGCAGCCAACTCCAAATCATGTACAAGGTAGTTGTTCTCATGGGGCTTCAACTGACGAGAAGCATAAGCAATAACTCTACCCTTCTACATCAATACACGTCCGATACCAACTCTCGAAGCATCACAATATACAGTATAAGAACCTGCGGCTGACGACATAACCAATACTGGAGTCGTGGTCAAGGCTGTCTTGAGCTTCTCAAAGCTCTCCTCGCACTCGTCCGACCATACAAATAGAGCACCCTTCTAAGTCAACTTGGTCAAGGTTGATGCAATAAAGGAAAATCCTTGAACAAACCGACGATAATAACCTGCCAACCTAAAAAAACTCTGAATCTCTGTGGCTGAGGTCGGTCTAGGCCAACTCTGCACCGCCTCTATCTTCTTTGGGTCGACCTGAATACCCTCGATGGACACCACGTTCCCCAAGAAAGATACTGAGCTAAGCCAAAACTCACACTTAGAGAACTTTGCATAAAGCTTCTCCCCTCTCAATCTCTGTAATACAACTCGCAAATTTTGTACATGCTCCTCCTGGCTACGCGTGTACACTAGAATATCATCAATAAAAACAATTACGAATGAATCCAGATACGGCCGAAACACATTGTTCATCAAATGCATGAACGTTGCTGGGGCATTACTCAGCCCAAAGGACATAACAAGAAACTCATAGTGCCCATATCTAGTCCTGAAAGTAGTCTTCATAATATCTGAATCCCTGATCTTCAACTGATGGTAGCCTGAACGGAGATCAATCTTGGAGAATACCCTCGCCCCCTGAAGCTGGTCAAATAAATCATCAATACGAGGTAGGGGGTACTTGTTCTTCACTGTTACTTTGTTCAATTGCCTGTAGTCAATGCACATTCTCATATTGCCATCCTTCTTCTTCACAAATAGAACCGGTGCACCCCATGGTGACACACTATTCCGAATGAACCCCTTATCTAGGAGTTCCTAAAGCTGATCCTTCAATTATTTCAACTCCGCTGGTGCCACATGATACAGAGGAATGGAAATGGGCTGAGTGCCCAACCCCAAGTCAATACCGAAATCAATAACCATGTTCGGTGTCATGCCCGACAGGTCTGCATGAAATACATCGGGAAAAAAAATCCCTCACAATTGTGACATAAACAATACTAGGAGTCTCAGCTCTAACATCTCGCACAAATGCTAGATATGACAGACAACCTTTCCCAACCATACGCTGGGCTTTCAAGAGAGAAATTACTTTGCTAGGATTATAATCAGTCACACCACGCCACTCGATCCGCGGCACACCCGGCATAGCCAAAGTAACTATCTTAGCATGACAGTCTAGAATAACATGACACGGAGATGCCCAATCCATGCCCAATATAACATCAAAGTCCACCATGCTCAATAGAAATAGATTAAATCGGGTCTCCAGACCCTCAATAATAACAACACATGATCTATAACAATAGTATTGCCCATCGAGGTAGATATAACAATGCAATCAACTCAATTAATAGCAAACTCCCCAACTTGGCTCAAAGCCATCGATCAAAACGCCCTCAATAAATCACAACACATATACTCTATTGCTTCCATAATACCATAGTGAGATTAAACTCACTCTTTCACAAGTTTATAGAAACACGAATTATCTGGAATTTTAATTTTTCTGCAAATCTTGCATTCACTCACACAACAATTAAGCCCACTCTCTAGGCGATTCAATTTAGATTTCAACGCATATTCTTCACTTGTAAATGAGATCTTCTAATAAACAACATAAGGATCAGACAACTTTAGAACACTCCGCAGGAGATAACCCACCTGCTTTGCCTCCAATTAATGCTTTGTATACCTTCCACTGTCATACACATTACACCGTCACTTAATCTTCCTGAATCTAAAATCATACTGTAACATAAAATTTACTTCACTCGAAATAGGAGACATGAAAAGATTCTTCACGCGCCCATAACTCAGAGCTACACATCCATCACAATGAAAATCAAACACTTAATTGTTCATCTATCATCCTGTAGCCTTTCCTCGTCACTTCGAAGTTATGTAGATACATCTCGCAGTACTAACATACTCATCACATAGCTATCCAACCATCATTCCCACTAATAGGAACAATACTGAACATATTAGTTCAAAACACTTGCTCACACAATCAACACCTCGGTGCTTAAGCCATAGGCAAAGATCCGGCCTCAAGTCCTCCATACGGGCCTAACATCAAACTTACAGAGATCATATCTCGCCCCTTGATTGAGGAATCACAAGCCATCAAAGCACGTCCGATATTGAGCGCTCATGCGCGCATACAAATACGTGGAAGGAATTTCAAGTGTTTCTTTTCAAGTCGAATCAAGGACGCACAATAAGAATTCAAGAATGTGAGGTTTTCGTAAAGGTTCTGTAGCCTCTCGACGATAAATATAGACGTCTTCGTACCGATCCGCGAGACTCTACTAAACCTGCTCATGATTCGCGAGACCTAGTAACCTAGGCTCTGATACCAACTTGTCACGACCCCAACCCCGATCGTGATGGCGCCCAACACAATGCTAGGCAAGCGTGACCAATTCATCATTTTCAATCCCTCATATAGAGTTCTTTACCAATTAACAAAGTTTAAATTCCAACTTAACAGAAATATAAGTCCGAAACAGTAGATACAATGTGTGTAAATCAGGAAATATCACTACAAATCCCTCCGATCTGGTGTCACAAGTCAAAATCCTCTAATACAAGTCTGAGGAACCAGCCTAAATAAAATATAGTCTATAATGCTGAAAGTAAGGGGGATAGAGGGAGAAATCGGGTCTGCGGACGCCATGCAGCTACCTCGATGACTCTGGTGAAATCTGAATAGCAGCAATAGCTCAAACTACGCCTCCAGAATACCTATATCTGCACACATGGTGCAGGGAGTAAAGTGAGTACTCCAACTAAGTAATAGTAATAAATAATGACTGACGGAATGAAATCTCATAAAAGCACCAAGTAGTTTTATACCAAATAGTAAGAACATTTAAACAACAACTAAATGAAGAAGTCGGGTAAAATCCCTTAAGCCAGTACTCCACTCATTTATTCCTCACAATAACCAAAATCATAGTTATGCTGCTGCAGCGTGCAACTCGATCCATATAGCATACTGCTGCAGCGTACAACCCGATTCATATATATATATATATACTACTGCGGCATAGTATACTGCTGCGGCGTGTAGACCAATCCAATAATAATAGTCGACTACGATCACTGGGGTTGTGCAAACTCCAGAGGGGCTCCTACAGCCCAAGCGCTATACTATTGCGGCACGCAGTCCAATCCATATAAATATATTATTGCGGTATGCAGCCCGATCCAATAATAATATACTATTGTAGCGTGCAGCCCGATCCGTATTAATATAATGCTGTGGCGTGTAGTCCGATCCATAACATATCAAATAACCTCACTATTGGGTTCTCAACCCCTCTCAATTAATATAACTCATCCTCTTGGCCATACCGAAATAAGATAGGGATCCTAGCCCACATATTACTCTCCTTTTGGTTTAGCTATTTCAAAGCCGGTTCATATTAGATTAAACAGTTAGAAACATGATTGAGGGTATGATTTTAACGAGTAAAGTGAGGTCAATCATGTGCAATTACCCCTAAGGGTTCTCCAGGTCGGTACAAGGCCCCAAACATGGCAACTAGCCTAGAATACAATGATATTAATTAAGGCTCAGTCAAAATACAGTAGAATCATCAATCGGGATGGACCGAGTCCGAATCCCTGGAAGTAATGGACCCTACGCTCATCATGTAGCGTGTGTCTCACCTCAACATAGCACTACGTTGTGCAAATCCGGTGTTTCAAACCCTCAGAACATAATTTATAACCATTACTCACCTCAAGCCGGCCAAGGTCCTAGCTCGCTATGCCCTTGCCTCGCAAATCAACCTCCTCGAGCGTCGAATCTGATCATAACCACAACGAATATGTTACAGTAGGCTAAGTGTACATAACCCAATCGAAAAGACTCGAAAAATATCGAAAATCGTGAAATTTGCAAAAACCCGAGCCCCGGGCCCACTACTCGAAAAATCAGAAAATTAACATCACCGGATTCCTTATCTTGCCACGAGTCTATACATATCAAATTTAGCAAAATCGGAGGTCATTTGACCCCTCAAATCCCAATTTTGAAATACCAAATTTTCAAGCCCTAGCTTTACCCTCTTTTGATAAATTTCCACAAACATGTAGATTCTACCATTAATTCATGTATTTAGGCTAGGGAACTCACCTCCAATTACACCTAGTAGAAATCCCCTTCAAATTCCGTCCAAGAGCTCGCAAGGTTGCTTAAAAATGGTGGAAATGAACTTAAGCTCGCAGAACAAAAAGAGCTTTAAAACCCTTCTCATAATAGTGATTTTCGCATATGCGGTCCCATCACCGCATCTGCGACTACCGCTTCTGCAGTTAATTTTTGCTTCTGCGGATTCCCACTTAAAGACCATTACCGCTTCTGCAGTCCTCTACCACATATGCGGACCTCGCTACTGCATATTATTGTCTGCTTCCCTGGAAATGCCAAGTCCACCCCTTCCGCTTCTGCGACGCACCTACCGCATCTGCGGCCTCGCAGATGCGCCTTCCTTTTCGCATCTGCAGAATCTTCCAATCAAGCCATAGACTGCACATGCGATCTTTCTTCTGCACCTGTGCAACATCATCTGCGGTTCCTTTTCCGTAGATGCGGAAATACCAGATATATACAGCAATCTCCTAACTCCAAAATTTATCCCGATGACCATCCGAAATCACCCCGAGGCTTTCGGGACCTCAACCAAAAGCACAAACATGATCCAAAACCTTATTCAAACTTTCTCGAATCATCATAACACCACAAATAACAACTAAACCATCAAATTACATCAAATTCAAGCCCAAGTTTCTCAAAAAGTTCAGAAATACGCATTTGATTAAAACCCCGACAAAAATACCTCCGAATGATCTGAAATTTTGCACACACATCCAAAATAACCTAAAAAAGCTACAACAACTCTCGGAATCACATTCCGACCCTCGGATCAAAATCTCACTTATCAACCGGAATTTGCAAAAATGCTAACTTCGCCAATTCAAGCCTAATTCTACACCTGACCTCCGAAATCAATTCCGATCACACTTTTAAGTCACAAATCATCACCCAAAGCTAACCAAATCACCGGAAATCACATCCGAGCCCTCTAACTCATAGGTCAACATCCGGTTGACTTTTCCAAAACAAGCCTTCCTTAAAGAGACTAAGTGTCTCATTTCCTGCCAAAACCAATCCAAATCAACTCGATCACATCAAATACCGACAATGAAGCATAGAGAAACATAAGATGGGGGAAACGGTGCGGTAACTCACGTGACAACGGGCCGGGTCGTCACATTTTCATTCAAAGATGCCATGTAAAAAATATAATGCTAACTACACTAGACTAAAATTAAAAACATAAATAGATAAAAAAAAATGTAAAAATCTAATCTAGTAAAATAGTTAATTTCCAAGCCCCGGACAACGGCGCCAAAAACTTGTTGCTACCAAACACACATGCAAGTATACGTGGTCTGTCACACCTCCTTTTTACGCTACACCCGGGAGGGCGTAAAGGAGTTTCTCCAATTAAAGGACAATCGGAACGTAATTTATTATTTAATATTCAGAGTCGCCACTAGGGAGATTAATGGTGTCCCAAGTCACTGGTTGAATCCCGAACCGAGGAAATTATGACTCTGTTAACAATCCGCGAATCAGAAATCTGAGTAAGGAATTCTGTTAACCCGGGAGAAGGTGTTAGGCATTCCCTGATTCCATGGTTCTAGCACGGTTGCTCAACTGTTGTATTTGATTTTATCTGATTTCAAAATATGTTCTAACATATGTGCCTTTTATTAGTAACCCACTTTTTTATATATATTTATTTCTAATAAGAATTGCAACGTCGCGAAAACGTATCTCGAACCACGTCGCACCAGTGCACCTGTGGTTGTCAACACATTTCGACTCCGTTGAGATTTGGATTTGGGTCACATAAATGTGCACCCGTATTTTGGAAAGTAATATTTAAAATACGCGCCTAAAGCAACTACGCGTTTATTATCTTTAGGGAAAACCGTGAAATTCGCTAAACGGTTCACCCGAATTCTAAGTATTTTTATAGCATTTATTGAGAGCCCCGCAATTTTGTATTTTTTGTTTTGGCGAGCTTCATCTCATTTTATTAAAGGGCAAACCTAAAGCAATCTTATAATTTTCTACTTTAATATGTCTCTAACAATAAAAAAGAGTCCTAATTAATTAGTATGTCAATGTATTATTACTAAAATATTTGAAACAAGTATTGAATTTAAACGAAACATTTTTCAGTGGATTTTTGGCATTTGGACCTGATGATGGGATCCATGCCCAGGCGTGCTTGTGCAAACATTTAATTATAGAGCTAAGTGTGGCAATTTTGGGCCTGGCGTATGAGCCCAGTACGACAAAAATTCCAATGCCATTATATTCTAACTAATTAATTCAGAAACATTCAAGGTTTAGGCCCAGTTATGAGCTGTTACTTGTACAACAAAGCTAACAGCCTTACTTCTAGAACTAATGAACAATTACATTTCTTGAAACATCAATGATTAAACTAACAGTACAATAAACAATCAAAAATGCTAAACTTATAGCTGACACCTACAACTAGTGTTCTCTAGCCCAAATTCCAGTAATATTCACATTTATGCATTCCTTTTCCTTTCAATTGCTATTCCCTGAATTGACAATTAGCATGAAATAATACTCAGAACTAGTTGAATATGATCTAACAACCACAATCCGTACTAATTTCACAGTCTAACAAGTTCCTTTTAACTACAGGAGCCCATTATCAAATGCTAACATGTATTAATATGAACTACATTCAAAATTTCTCATACAACAAAATGCCAGTCCAGTTATTACAAAATCAACAAAAAATGTCTATGTTTCAACTAAACATTCAAATACATAAACCAGGAAGATGACTCAATCAAGGCATATGTTTCAATTCTTCATTCATTCATTCTACACAGTTTTAGCTTACAATTGCAAGGTTATAGCTCTGTACCTGGAATTTATTAATAAGAGAAGGAAAAGTTAGCACAGTTGCAGCAGATTCAACAACAAGTGCAACCAGCAACTCAGGAAATTTTCAAACCCAATTGATTGACCACAAAATTGCTCAAACACACTCAAATGCATCAAATTTGATCCAGGACATACAGCACTTCTTCAGCAATCAAAATGACCAAAAACTCACTCCAAATGAACACTAATAACTTCAAAAATTTCGAATAGCTAAGTATAGAATAGAAACTAGCAATTGAACTATTTTTTAAAATCTAAAAATCAATGTAACAGTGATCATTTTTTGTTTTTTTACTGATTTTTTATATAGTTTTTGGATTTTTTGAAGATTTGAATTTCAAAATCAGATCTGAAATTGAAGAGGAAGTTTTTGGGAGGGAAATTTGGAGGTCAAAACTTCTTCAACAAGTAAAGGGACATGCCCTTTTATAGATATAATTTGGAGGGAATTTCAGATTTTATTTTCACACATTAGTCCCTGTTTATTTCTATTTTTTAACCCTCATTTCTGATTTGTACTACAAGTTACTACACCTATTTTATTAAAATCTATACTAAAGCCCCTTCTAGAAGGTCCTATACCCATTATCATTCCTATACTACCCTTACCTCACTTCAAAAATTACCAAATCTAATTAAACTACCCTTTTTCAATGCCCAAACTACCCTTTAACTATGCTGTAATTATTATTAGCCTACTTTATATGCCCAAAATGCCCTTCCAATAGTCTGAAATTTATAGACTAAGGTTAACTGATCCCAATCCCCTCTAAAATTACTAATTAACCTATCAGCTATAACCAAACAATTTACCCAACCATGGTTAACCCAAAAAAACCCAGATAAAACTAAACAATTTAACTAATCAAAGGACTGAAACAAAGTAAGAATCCGTTTGCAATTAAACGATTAAGAACCAACTAGCAGAGTTTAAACTAAAGATTGGACAACTACTATACTAATTATATTCAAGTAAAGCTTAAACAGGATCAATCTATCAATTAAACTAATCAAAATTAAACTAGTTATAAGGACAATTATCAGAACTAATTAATAATCAACTATGAATTAAAACAAACCCGTTTATGATTTAGAACTATAATATGCAGAAACAAATCCTACAGAATGTGCATGAAGCTTAACTAATTTTGAGAAATAACTACTTGAAGCAAAGAAGAACAAAAACAGAATTAAAATACTAGAAGAAGAAGAAATACAAAACCAGAAAACTTACTTATGCAATTAGACCTGTTGAACTTCAACTCGAGCCCCAAAATAGTGTATACGTATGTTCTTTAATAACAAACAAGCGAACACAGTATTGTGAGGCTTGACTCGACCTTCAAATTCAGGCAAAAAATTAGAGAGTTCGGACTTCTAGGGTTCTGCCTTTATGATTTGAAATTCGAGAAAGTTGGGGACTGTTTGAGGGGAATTAGTTAGGGATTTTGGGTGTGGGGGGTGAAGGAAAGCTAGGGTGTGAGTTTGGGATCGACCAAAGGCGGTGCTGCCACCGAAGAACCCAAGGCGACGCTAGGGTTTTGAAAGTTGGAGAGGTTTCAATGGGATTCGGGGAGAAAGAGTTGTAAATTTGAAGAGAAGAGTAGAAGAAGAGTCTTTTGGTGTAAGTTTGGTAGGAAATGGAGGTTCGCCGCTTCCGTGAACGAATTCCGGTTGGCGGCAGCCGGTGGTTGATGGTAGAAGTGATAGAGGTGTTACAAACAGGGTTCTTAGGTTAATTTAGTTATTTGGACAATTTTATAAGAAATTGATAAGGCATCCCTGACCGTTAGATGAAAACCAGCGAAGGGCCAGGATCCATTCTTTGCCACCTAGCTCAAAACGACGTCGTACTATCTCAGTACTACGCCGTTTAGTCTGTTTGGAAGTCTGAAATTTTGGACCAAATTTAGGCCTGGGAGGGTGGAAAGGGTTGATGATTTTGGGCTGAGGTAATTTTGTTTGGTTTTTGGGCTAGCATAGACCAATTTGGGCAGCCTTCTTTTCCATTAATTTTCCTTTTTAATTCAATATATTTTCATTTTGTATTTTTTAATTTTATTAAATGCTAAACTAAATAACCAAAAATAAATTGACTCTAACAATTATATTTCCTAATCTCCAATTATAGTAATTCCTAATTTAAATGCAACCTAATACAAATTTAAACTAAAAATACAAAAAATGTTATTTTTGTTATTTTCCTCCTATTTTGTTCTAAAACAAATTAACCCTTAATTAATCCTAAAATACGAAATAAGACCCTAAATGCAAATACGTATTTTTTTGTATTTTCATATGAATTATCATGCACAAATAAAAATGCAACAATTAACATAAAATTCACAAAAAATTGTAAAAGAATAAAGAAATCATTTATTTGGAATTTTGGGAATAATTTGCTTTAGGGCAAAAATCACGTGCTCACATGGTCGACAAATAATATAGGAATGTAAGTCCAAATATCGTACCCACAGGGACTTGTGATTAACTATCAACTAAATTAAACTAAACAATTAATCTATTCAAGCGAATCCTAACGTATGAATATTTAACTAAAGATAATCTAGAGTAGTAAACTAAGAGATTAAATAAAACAAGTTCGTGAATTATAGAGACGAATTCAATGTGAGTGAATATTCTAGAGCTATGGGTTGGCTAACAATCCCGTTGAGTTTTTCACTTAAATTGTTTAATTAATTTATCTAGTTTATTAATTGACTTGGTTAATATTGCGCGTAGCCTTCTCTCGAAGTACAACTTGCCTATTCATGCTAACCTAACGCCTATATTCTTATGGAATTAGGATTAACAAGAACACATTTATAATTCCCGTATAATAACCAAGCAAGGCGATTAGGTATATTCCTATCCTAACCACAAATCCGCTCCCCCTAAGAGTTAAGATCTTGCTCTACTCAATCTTATATGCAATCAAGAATTTACTCTCCTGAGTTCAATCCTAGATTCGTAGATAGTATTCAATTGGTGATCAAGCAATCAAATAATTATGCGCAAGATTGAATAAATAAACTAATATGATAAAATAATAAGAACAATTCAAGCTTCAACTACAACGTTCATGTAGCAACCAAAACTCTAGAATAAATAAACTATGAGACTAAAGGAAGAGAAGAGAAGAAAAACTAGTTAGAAGCCTCCTCCACGCGTGGTGTGTGTTCTTCCACGTGAATTCCCTTTCAAAGTATGTTAGATCTCTCTAAATGTGACGACCCGGTCCGTCGTTACGAGAGTTACCTCCCCGTTTCCCCCTTATTGTGTTGTTTCATGTTCTATATCAGTATTAGAGTCTATCGGGTGA